>VMDR010008068.1:0-37895 GCA_007922815.1 Macrotus californicus | reverse complement strand
TTGATTTGCTAAACATTTGTTAAGAGTTTTTGCATCTATGTTATGAAGGATATGGATCTATATTTTTCTTTTATTGTACTATCTCATCATGCATTAGTTGTAGGATAATGTTGATCTTGTCTCCTATTTTCTGGAGGAGTTTGTTGGAGTTTTTTTTTCTTATATGTTTTGGTAGAATTCACCAGTAGAGACATCTGGGCCTAGAGGTATTTCTTTTCTTTTTTTAAAATAAGGATTTTTAACAAGGAATTTCATTTTTTGATAGCTATTTATTAAGTTATTAATAAGTTATTCATTCTTGATTATGCTATGTTAGCTTTCAAGAAATATGTTTATTTCAATTAAGTTGTCAATTTTTTTGATGGAAAACTATGTATAATTTTTTCTTATCTTTTAAATATCTGTAGTGTCTGTATTTTAGTCCAGATACTGGTTATTTGTGTCCTCTTCCCCACTTTACCTCCACTTCCACTTCAGTCCAGCAAGAGGGTTAGGAATTTTGTTGATTTTTATTGAAGTACAAACTTTAGGCTTTATTAATTCTATTTACTGTTTGTTTTCTGTTTTACTGTTTTTTGCTTTTAATTTTATTTCCTTTCTTCTATTTGCTTTGGGTTACTTTTCTCTATCTCTCTCTTTTTTAGATTCTTGAGGTTATTAATTACAGATCATTGTTTTTTCTCTAATGTAAGTATTTAAAACCATAGTTTTCCTCTAAGCACTGTTTTAGCTGCATCCTACAAATATTTATGTATTGTATTTTAAATATCCTTCTGTTTCAAATATTTTCTAACTCTTCTGTGATTTCTTCTTTGACCCATGGATCGAGAAGTTTGTTGTCCATTTTTTTACTTTAAATAATTTTTTTATTTTCAATTACAGGTGACACACAATATTATATTTATAGTATACAACCCCATGATTAGACATTATGTAACTTGCTAAGTGATCACCCCAATAAATCTAGTATCTATCTGACACCATTCATAGTTATTACAATATTATTGACTCTTTTCCCTATCCTGTATTTTACATCCCCATGACTATTTTGTAAGTACCAATTTGTACTTCTTAATCTCTTCACCTTTTCTACCCATCCCCAAACCCTCATTACATGTGACAACCATGAAAATGTTCTCTGTGTCTATGAGTCTGTTTCTGTTCTGCTTATTTATTTTGTTTTTTAAATTCCACATATAAGTGAATCATATGAATCATTGTCTTCTTCTGTCTGATTTATTTCACTCAGTACAATACCATCCAGGTCCATCCATGCTGTTATAGATGGCAAGATTTCATTCTTTTCTTATGGCCGAGTATAGTCCATTGTATATATGTACCACTTCCTTATCTGTTCATCTGTTTATGGACATTTAGGTTGCTTCCATATCTTGGCTATTATAAATGATGCTACAGTGAACAGATGGGTGACCCAGGAAAGCTATTATTTAGAATCAAAGGATAGATAAAGAGCTTCCCAGACCCCAAATAAAACAAAACAAAACAAAACAAAAAAACTAGAGGATTCAACACTACTAAAGCAGTATTACAAGAAGTATGTTCAAGGGTCTTCTTTAAGAAGAATAAGAAGAGAAAATATAAAAATATGAATAATAAAGTGGCAATAAATACATATTTATCAATAATTTGTTTAAATGCAAATGGATTAAGTGCTTTGATCAAAAGATATATGATGTTGACAACAAACTCACAACTATCAACGACCGAACCTAAAAATAACAAAAACAGAAATGAACTAAGCAAACAACTAGAACAGAACAGAATTACAGAAATGGAGATCATATGGAGGGTTATCAGCAGGGAGGGAGAGGGGGGAAGATGGGGGGAAAGGTACAGGAAATAAGCATAATTGTTGGGCACAAAATAGACAGGGGGAGGTTAAGAATAATATAGGAAATGGAGAAGCCAAAGAACTTATATGTATGACCCATGGACATGAACTAAGGTGGAGGAGTGATGGTGGGAGGTGGGATACAGGGCAGAGGGGAATAAAGGGGAGAAAAAAAATGGGACAACTGTAATAGCATAATCAATAAAATATATTTAAAAAATATATGGTGGCTGAATGGATAACAAAACAAGACCCTTATATATGCTGTCGGTAAGAGACTCACTTCAGATACAGTGACACCCACAGACTGAAAGTAAAGGGATGGAAAACTGTATTTTGTGAAAATGGAAACAGACAAACAAAAGCTGGGATAGCAGTACTTACACTGGACAAAATAGACTTTAAAACAAAGGCTATATAACAAGTGACAAAGAAGGACCCTGCAAATCAATTTTACTTCTGGGTCTTTATCCAAAGTAACTCAAAACACTAAGTTGAAAAGACATATACATCCATATGTTGTCTAATTTTTAAACATTTATGATTATCTTAGCTATATCCGTTTTTAATTTTATCTTTTAATAGTCAAAGAACATACATTGTATGACTTCAATCCTTTGAAAATATTGAAACTTGCATTAGGGTCTAACAAGCATTAGGGACTTGCAAGTATGGTCTATTTTGATGTATTTACCATGTGTACTTGAAAATAACATGTATTGCACTATTGTTTGATGCAAAGTTCTAGAAATACGAATTAGGTGGAAATGAATGATATATCCAGTTATTTTATTCTGTGTATCTACTGGATTTTACTTAGCTTTTCTATTATTTGCTGAAGAGGAGTGTTAAATTCTTTCACTCTGGCCCTGGCTGGTGTGGCTAAGTGGATTGAGTGCTGGTATGCAAACAGGAAGGTCGCTGGTTCAATTCCTACTCAGGGCACATGCCTGGGTTGCGGGCCAGGTCCCCGGATGGGGTATGCGAGAGGCACCTGACTGATGTTTCTCTGTCATATCGATGTTTCTCTCCCTCTCTGTCTCCCTCCCTTCCCCTTTCTCTAAAAATAAAAACATTAAAAAAATTCCTTCTCTCTGATTATGCCATCGCCTGTTTCTTCCTTTCATCTTGACAATTTTTGGCTCATGTGTTTTAAGGCTGTGTTATTAGGCACATACATATTTATGGTGGCTATACTTTTCTAGTGACTTGGCCCTTTTATTTTTTATGAAATGTTCTTCATTATTTGTTGGTAATACTCTTGAGATCTATTTTATCTGATATCATTCCAGCCATTCCAGCCTTACTATACTTGCTCTTTACATGGTATGTCTTGTTCTGTCCATTTACTTTCAGACTTTAAATTTATATTTAAGATGTGCCTCTTATGAGGCACCAAATTAATAGGTTTTAATTGGGTCTTGACTATTTGATCCATTCTGATGATTTGTGCCTTTTACTTGGAGTGTTCAGCTCATTAATATTTAATATGATTATTAATATGATTGGATTTTGGTCTACTATTTTATTCTTTGTGTGTATGTGTTTTGACTCTTCTGATTTATTTCCCTCTTTCTCTTATGCTGCCTTCTTTTGGATTATTTTAATATTTTCACGTCCACTATAGTGTATTTATTGGTTTAAAGTTATACTCTTGTATTTAAAAATTTTTTGCACTATGCACTTTTAACTTTTTATAGTCTATGCAGTGTTAAATAATAGAGAGAAGAAATATGGTAATGTGTAGGTGCATTTACTCTCCATTCTACCACACTTCAAATTATAGTTGTCGTGTGTGTTAACCTACATATGTTATAATGCCCACAGGACAATGTTATACTTTTTGTTGTGAATTGTCTTATGTATTCTACACAAAATAAAATAAGGAGTATTTAATATTTACCCATACATTTATCATTTATATGTGATACTTTTCATTTATTTCTGAAAATCCAAGATTCCCTCTAATATTTTCAGTCTGATGTTTGTTTGTTTATTTATTCATTCTAAAATGTTTTTAGCACAGGTCTTGTGGTGACAAATTCCCTGTTTTTTAAAAAAATATCTAAAAATGTATTTAGTTCACTTTTATCCTTAAAGGATATTTTGCTGCATTTGAAAATATAGATTGGCAGTTATCTTCTGAGATGTTCCACTGTCTCCTACCCCCCGTTGTTTCTGGTGAAGAGACTATCATTTCTCTCATTGTTCTTCTTTATATAATGTGTTGTTTTTCACTGACTGCGTTGAATGTAATGTGCTGAGCTATGAGTTTCTTCAAATGACTGTTGTTTGATGTTTTCTGAGCTTCCTCAATCTATAAGTTCATATCTTTCAAAAGTTTACCATGAATTCTGCTAATTTTTCCTCCGGAAGTTTTTTTGTTCTGTTCTCTCTCTCAGTGAGGTGTTTTAAAGTTATTTCATAGGTCATTCAGGTTCTGTTCATTTTTCTTTCCAGTTTTTAAAACTCTCCTGTCAAAATTGAACAATAGCTATTGATTCGTTGTCAGACGCACCGGCTTTTTCTTTTCATCTTTACTCTGCCATTAGGCCCATCCATCGCATTTTTAATTTCAGAAGTCCTGTTTTTCAGTTTTAAAATTTTATTTGCTTTATTTTAATATTTTCTGTTGCTCTGCTGAAGTTTTCAGCATTCATTACGAGTGTGTTTTCTGTAACCTCGTTGAGTATACTTACAATAGCTGTTTTAATAGCCTGTCCTCAATTCCAGTTAACGGGCCATCTTGAGACTGGCACCAGTTGTTTGCATTTCTCTTTGAGCCTGAGTCGCATTTTCCGTATGTTGAGTGACTTTACATTATATCCTGGACATGGTATATGCTATATAGTAGGGCCTCTGGATTTTGATGTGTTGCTCTGAAGAGTTTTGATGTTCTGTTTTAGCAGACAGCTAACTTGCTTTGACTGAAGCTGAAAAATTAATGCCTAGGGTGAGTGGAATTTCAGTTCTTTAAACCTTAACTGCTAGCTGTTTTTTTCATTTGACCCCCCTCCTACATGGGTCAGAGGTCAGGCAGAAAGTTGGGCTGAGTAAGCACAGAATTTAGTGTATTATTTTCATGCTCTTTTCTCCTCTCACGTTTTGGTTGTGCAGCTTCCCTGAGATTCTTTTTCACCTGGTACCTCCAGCCAGAACAGTAGACGACTTTTCCATGGAATTTCAGCCATTCTATCTTGGCTACAGTTCTGGCTGCCTTCAGGGCATACCTGCAAAAACTGGAATTCACACTGTGTTATGATTTTTGACTGCCTTCCAGATATGCCTGGGTTTTTTTTTTGTTGTTTGTTTTTTTTTTTTTGAGTTCCTAGAGCTCTCAAGGGTCATTTTTTTTTCTTCTAGCTAGCACTTATGAATGTTATTTATGGGAGGATAAGTTGTTAAACACTCACTCCTTCTTGTTAAGAGCAAAACTCTGTAATTTGTTTCCTATACTTGGAGGTCTATGATTTTGTTTAGTGCTTCCTTCATTAATCCCCACTTTACTTGAGCTAGCTTGATTGAATTTCTGTTTCTTTCACAACCCATAACAGAAGTCATTAGTCATGGAGTGCAGAACTACTATAGACTTGGCAGAATGGTGCAATGGCAAGGGCATAGGTTTGGGAAACTAGACACACCACTGTATTTCAGTCATATGACTTAAGCAAGTATTTGTGGCAGTTATCTATTGTTGAATAACATGTTACCTGAACATTTGGTAACTTAAAACCAGAAACCTTTATTTTTTCACACTGATTCTGAGGGTCAGGAATTTGGGAGCTACTTAGATGAATGGTTCTGGCTTAGAGTCTCTCATGAGGTTGCAATCAAGCTGTCATACTGCAGTGCTAAAGATTTGACTGGGGCTGGAAAATCTATTTCTAAGCTCATTCACTGTTGGCAGGACCCTCTTGGCAAGAAGCTTACACTTCTTGCCACTTGGGCATCTCTATAGAGCTGCTCACCACATTGCTTTGCCCAGATCAAGTGAGAGATAGAGAGGAAGAAAGTAGTAGGTAACACTTAATTCACATAAATAAGCCTCCTTTCTTATACTGACCTTAGCAATTGGCTTTGAATTGCCTAGAAGCCAAACAGCTAGGTGGCTAGTTTGCTTACTGTGACTTTCATAGCTCTTGGTCACATTGAAGCTGTTGACATGTCTTAAAACCATTGCCTATACCTTTAACTTGGGACAGTCTTATAGTGCTGAGGAGAATATGGAGATACACCAGAATCCCAAGTATCAGGTTTGACTCAGTGATGTCCTGGGAGTCCATTTTGAACTTTTTGAAGAGTCCAGCGGGCACAGGAGCATGGAGAGTTAAGAATATCTGAGCTGGTTTTGGTCCCCTCATTGAACAGAATCCCTTCCCCTCCCTCTACTCTCCCTTGAGTAATTCCCACCAGTAGGAAGCCCTGTATCCTGGCCTTTCCCCACACTGCAGCCAACACCTTTTCCTTCATTCTACTCTTATTTGTGAGGAGGAAGAGTTGAGCTTTAATGGTCAGCTGCTACAGGCTCTCCTCGCCGTCCCCAGTAATGCAACATTTCTTTTGTGCCACCTCTGGAGTTTCCTATTCTCAATCTCTTTTTGGGTCATATTATTTGTACCATAGATTTAGCACAAAAGTTAGCATTTTTGTTGTAGCTTGTGCACCTTAGAGTTTATTAAATTCTGTGGGGTTTTTCATATTGGAGAATTGCTGAACACACGGAAATTCCTTCACTTTTAACCTACACCTGTAACAACAACAACAACAACAACCAACAACAACTCCTCTCTGTGATGGAACCTGGAGAACCTGACCTCTGGACCAAGTCTCCCTCTTTATTTTTGACCAGGATGTCTACCTATATTTTCATCCTCCAGCATTAGAAAATGATGGTGTCTTGACCTGTCTATTTCATACCTGTCTTTCAATGTTCCAAGGTACTCTTCAAGCAACAAAAACACTCTACCATATGCCTGATTGATGTTAAAGGCAAAAGAGACATGAGAGAGAAGGCAGGAACCAACAAACTTCCAAGCTTCCTCAGTTTCCCAAATGATTTGGAACTGGTTGGTCTGATGATACACACCAGACACAAGCTTACTTGGTAATTGATAAACCAGCACAGTCTTTGCTGCATTTTTCATGGCAGGAGAGCATCCTTAAGCACATCTATTACCTGCTTTTTATTCAAACTTATGACCTAGTTTCCAGACCTTGGAAAAAGAGGGATACCTATTCTTTAAAGATCTTTGATGTCTTTAATTAAGTTCCATTTGCTTCTTTGGGTCCTATAGCAGTTACTGTGCATGGATTTGCATCCTGGTTCTGGCACTTACTAAGTGTGTAGACTTGGGCAAATCACTTACGCCCTATACTGCCTCATTTTCTTATCTGTACAATGGGAAAAATTATGGTACCAACCTAATAGGTTCCTATGAATACTAAGTGAGGTAATAATATAAGAACAACTTAGAACAGTGCCTGTAAACACTGTGTACCAGATTTGTCCAGAAACAGTCCAGCCCTTTTTAATATAACAAGAATGGTTTGTACGGCATTGGTGTAACCAGGCAGCCAAGGAGAGTGTACTGGAATGCACATGAGTGAACAATGACTATTTCAATGTACGAGTCAGTGGAGGGGCAGATGCCAGTGAGTGAGCATGTGTACTGTGTGGCTGTTGATTAAAAATGACTGAGCAATAGAGCCATGAATCTGCATCAGATTTTGCGTTAAGCTCAAATGTTCCTCTGTGGAAACTATTTGGATGAGTCAAGCCTGCAGCTATAGGCAACTGGTGATTGACAGCTTCATCACAACAACGCACCTGATCATGCATCATATCTCATACAGAGTTTTTTGGTGAAACATCAGGTCACCCAGGTGACTCAATCACCCTACAGCCCAGATTTGGTGCCCTGTGACTTCTGGCTTTTCCCAAAACTAAAATCACCTTTGAAAGGGAAGAGATTTCAGACTGTTGATGAGATTCAGAAAAATATGACAGATGCAGCTGATGGCGATTGGAAAAACTGTGTGAGGTCCCAACGTGATGTTGATACAGTTTTGTCCAGATATATAGGCTACTTTGAGGGGACTGAGGTGTCATTGTCCTATGCACAATGTTTCTTGTATCTTGTATCATCTTCAATAAATGCCTCCATTTTTCATATTACATGGCTGGATACCTTCTGGACAGATCTTGTATATTTGCTGTTGCTATTGATCCTCTCTCTCTTATTCTTCTGTCTTCTTCCCTTCTCCTCCTCCTTCTCTCTTTCCTATGATCCCTGAGATGACCAAAAGATGTACCAGCATAGGGAGGAGCAGAGTACAAGGGCTAGAGAAATTATACTTCCAGAGAAAGTAACCTAACTATTGGATCCTTAATATATATTGAACACTTAACATGCATTTCTCTAATTCTTACAGCAATGCTGGGAGGTGGATATTATTATTACTACTTTACTGGTGCAGAAGCAGAGTGGTAACTTGTCCGGAGTCCTGCAGTTAGTAAGGGTAGCATTGAAAGTCAAACTTGATTCTAACTGACTTCAATGTCCATGCATTTTTCTGTGTGCTATTGCACCTTTTGTGATCTTAGCTCCTTGCACTAAAATTACCAATCCTAGCCCTGGGGGAAGGGATGGATGGGAGATTCTGTATGTGTTTGGGTGCTGCCAGAATTTGTCCTTGGAGAAAAAGTATAGAAAGGGCTAAGGTCCATTTGGCTAACTGACAGCCAGTCTCCCAGGTTGATAGGCTGCAGGTGGCACCAGCAGCATGCCCAATAACTCAGGCATTTCACCCTGTAAAGGCTTAGTTTTGGCCTTGGTATATTTGGGACTAACTACACTAAGTGCCTTTGGGTACTATGTCTAGATCTGTACAGTGCAGTACAATGGATGGGAGCACATTTATTCTGAGTAATGTCGATACAGTTTTGCCCAGATATATAGCCTAGCCCCATCTCCACTGATTTTTTTCCTAATAAAATCATGGGCCACAATGGGCTCATGTACCTTACTGTTTTTGTGCCAATAAGCAGAGAAGTTATCAGCTTTTCTTTTCCTTCTTGTTTTTCCCAGGGTTGCTGCTTGGCATTCTGGGTAATGTGTATATTGATTGGTGCATATTGATTAGGGGTTGTAGTCACCCTAACAAAATGAACCAATGAGATATAGAGTTTCTCTTTTGCCATACAAATTTGGGGAAAGATGCTGAATTAAGGAGAAGATGCCTTGGTAAGAAATAAAGTGAGTTTGGCTGCCTGCAGAAGTGCTAAGGAGGGAAACCTTTTATAATTTAGCAAGTTTTGAGCCTTTGTTTTCTGTCACCAGTAAACAGCAGTGTTACTCATTTGGATGAGCTAAAAAGCCTCTGCACAGACAGGGATCTGATTCTGAGTTGGAGAATTCCTTGCTGATTATAAGTTAAGGTTCCTGAATGTGTTTCCTTGTCATCTTCCCTTTCCCACCCAGCAGACGGTGGAGTCTTGGCAGTTATATTCCAACTCTGTAATTCCTTATTTTTCCTGCTTCCTCACTAATTCACTCTGAACTCCAGACACACTGATTTCCCCTTGCTTCAAACTGGTTTTACCTTATTATTAACCCAGCAGGAAGAATTAACGTTTAACTCCAGTGTTGTTTTTGTGTCTCTTGAGATATCTCAGCATGACTGAGCACCATGAAATCTGAGCAGTGATTTCTGGACCTGGAGTGTAGCTGTAGAGGAGAAAACTTTAGGGGTGGCTTGTAACATAAGGAAATCATTTTGATGGGAGTAAATGTCTGCAAGTGAGCATTCACTAATGAGTCTGAGAGCTTATTTATAGCAAATAATAACAGTTATTACTCTTTACTTGTATGAATCACCCCAGCACTGGGTCGTGTACAGCATGCCAAGGTTTTTGCTGAGTGGTTCCTCTTTGAGGCACACAGACAAGACAATTTAAACATGGGAAGGGTATACCAATTAGAGGAATGGGGACTCTTCCTGATTTTCTATATCACTAAGTCAATAAATAAATAAATACAAACAGCTAATTTGTATATATGTGAAATAAAAAATCTAATTTTCCTAGTCAAGGAAAGGTGAGTAAAGTCCATTGAGAGAGAGGGGCAGTATGTGAAAAAGAATAATCAACTAAATATGCTATTTGCTATGAATTTATAACAATGGCTACCAGATTGAACTCTTACTAGGTACCACGCAAATCTAGCCTGTCACCTATTTTTATAAACAAAGTTTTCTTGGAACACATTTGTGCCCATTTGTTCATGCATCATCCAAGGCTGCTTTCACACTGTAATAGGAGAGTGGAGTAGTTGCTTCAGGGACTGCATAGCCCACAATAGCTAAGATATTTACTGTCTGGTCCTTTATTGGAAAAATTAGCCAACCCCTGTATCAACTCATTAGGATCTCAAAATATCCTTAGGTGATATAATTTCCCCCCTTTTATAGATAAAAGAACCTGAACCACAGATAGTTCAAACAACTTTTACAAGGTCACACAGCTATGGAATGGCTAACTCAAGATTCAAATTGAAGTAGTCTTATTCTAGAGCCTGTGTTCTTAACTGCTACACTGTTCTGCCTGTCCTACTATAAAAGACACAATTCTAGGATTCTAGTTAACATGCAAATAGAAAATAATTGAAACTCACCACTCTGCTGTATCTGAAACCAGCCTGGCTAGACTCTGGACAGAGGAGCAATTTGGGTGAGTTCAAGCTACAACGGGCAAGTGGTTGAAGATATTGTCAGCAGTAAAGTCACCTACTCTTTGCCATTGGGTCCACACATGCTAGACTGAGTTCTGCCTGGGCAGACATGGGTCTTTCCTTTTTAAAAATTTACCTCCTATCTGACAGTGCAGTAAACACACAATAGGGATAAGACATCCAAGATAGCAGAGGAGCAAGTGGAAGCTACACTAACCTCCTTCCATTACTAATCTGGAATTACAACTAAATTGCAGAGAAATCTTTGAGAATAACCAACTGAACAGTACCTGGAGAGAAGCCTTATAACCATGGACAGATGGAAGAAAGTACTTCACCACAAGGTGACTGGTAGGAAGTGCGGAGGAGGGTGAGAGAGCTGGCTGGACTCATACAGGTAGCAACTGAAGTTCCAGAGGGATATTTCAGTGGTCGGGGGATTTCCCCTGAGAAGTGTTGGGTCTAAACCCTGAGCTGGGATCTGTAGCCTACAGCACCAGAGCTATAAAGAAACTTGGATAACATCCAGCTGTGAAAAGCACAGGGTTTCTGTTTGCCCAGGAGAGATGCAGAGAGCTTCTCAAAGGGCCAATGCACTAAATTTTGTTTGCAGCCAATTACATTGGGCTCTGGCAGAGGGAGGGCAGAGTGGACTAGAGAAACTTGAGAGTCTGGAACTGGTGGCTGTCAGAAGAGACTGAAGAAATAGCTACCAGAATCCCTGTGCTGAGTCATTCCCCATACTGCAGAAGCCATCTCTCTCAGGTAGAGTACTCCTTTTCAAGTGGCATCAGCCTGAGGGGAAGAAATAGTCTTGTCCAGGAATTATTCTGCCCCACCCTGTGGTGCTTAAGCTCACTGCTGGTTACAGTTTGATTAGATTAAGAACTGATCCATTTAATGGCTGGTTAGTTTAACCTCTAAGGCAGGAAATACAAAGCAGCAGCCCAAATGGGAAAACAAAGAAACAGATCCCAAGTGAAAGGACAAGAGAATTCTGCAGAAGAACTAGATGGAATGGAGGCATGCAATTTATCAGAGAGTTTAGAGTCATGATTTTAAGGTTACTCAACAGCATGAAAAAAGACATAGAAACCATAAAAAAGGACCAGTCAGAAATAAAGAATGCAATATCTGAGATAAATAATACACTGGAAGGAATAAACAGTAAGTTAGATGAAGCAGAGGATAGAATCAGTGTTTTGGAAGAAAAGGTAGAAAAAACACCCAGGCAGAGCAGCAAAAAGAAAAATATATTTAAAAAAATTAGGAACATTTTGGACAACATGAAATATAACAACGTCCACATCATGGGAATACTAGAAGGAAAGAGAGTGAGCAAAGGATTGAGAAACTGTTTGAAGAAATAAAGACCGAAAACTTCCCTAACCTGGAGAAGGAAAAAGTCACACAAGTCTAGGAAGCTCAGAGAGTCCCAAAGAAGTTGAACCCCAAGAGGCCTACACCAACACACATCATAATTAAAATGAGAAGGCTTAAAGACAAGGAGAGAGTCCTAAAAGCTGCAAGAGAAAAGCAGGGAGTTTCCTACAAGGGAGCACCAATTAGACTGGCACCTGATTACTCAACAGAAACATTTTAGACCAAAAGGGAGTGGTGTGAAATATTCAAGATGATGAAAAGCAAGGACCTACAACCAAGGTTAATTTACCCAGCAAGGCTATCATTTAAAATTTAAGGAGAAATAAGGAGCTTTCCAGACAAGAACAAGCCAGAGGAGTTTGTTAACACCAAACCAGTACTGCAACAAACGTTAAAGGACGATTTCAGAAGAAGAAGAAGAAAAAGAGAAAGGAAAAAAAAAATCCAGAGGAAAATTGTCTAATAATAAAATGGCACTGCATACATATCTATCAATAATCACCTTAAAGGCAAATGGCCTAAATGCTCTGATGAAAAGACATAGGGTAGCTGAATGGAAACAAGGCCTATATATATACTGCCTCAAAGAGACCCACCTCAGATCGAAAGATACACATAGACTAAAAGTAAAGGGCTGGAAAAAAAATGTTTCATGCAAATGGAAAAGAAAAAAAGCTGGGGCAGTAGTACTTATATCCAATAAAATAGATTTTAAAACTAAGGCTATAGTAAGAGAAAAGAAAGACACTACATAATGATAAAGGGAACAATCCAACAAGAAGATATAACCCTAGTAAACGTTCGTGCACCCAACAAAGGAACAACGAAATATGTAAAGCAAATCTTGATGGGCATAAAAGGAGAGATCAACAGAAATACAATCAACGGTTGGGATTTTCACACCGCATTGACTTCAATGGATAGATTTTCCAGGCAGAAAATCAAGGAGACAGCAGCCTTAAATGACACATTAGATCAAATGGATTTAATTGATATTTTCAGAGCATTTCACCCCAAAGCAGCAGAATATACATACTTTTTAAGTGCACATGGAACATTTTCTATGATAGACCACATGTTAGGGCTCAAAACAAGTCTCAACTTAAGAAGATTCAAATTATATCAAGCATCTTCTCTGACCGCAATGCTATGAAACTAGATATCAATCACAAGAAGAACACTGAAAAAATGCAAAGACGTGGAAGCTAAATAACATGTTATTAAACAATGAATGGGTCAACAAGGAGATCAAGGAAGAAATCAAAAGACACCTTGAAACAAATGAAAATGAGGATATAACAATCCAAAATCTGTGAGACACTGGGAAAGCAATCCTAAGAGGGAAATTCATAGCATTACAGGCCTATCTCAAAAATAAGAAAAGGCTCAAATAAACAATCTAACTTCACACTTAAAGAAACTTGAACAAGAACAACAAACAGCCAAAAGTGAGTAGAAGTAAGGAAATAATAAAGATCAGAGCAGAAATAAATGATATAGAGTCTAAAAAAATGACACAAATGATCAATGAATGCAAGAGCTGGTTCTTTGAAAAGATAAACAAGATTGACAAACCTTTAACCTGACTCATCAAGAAAAAAAGAGAAATGACCCAAATAAATAAAATCAGAAAGGAAAGAGGAGAAATAACAACTGACATGAAAGAAATACAAAAGATTTTAAGAAGGTATTAAAACAATTATATGGCAACAAACTGGACAACCTGGATGAAATAGATAAATTCCTAGAAACATTCAATCTTCCAAAACTAAATCGGGAAGAGTCACAGAACCTTAATAGACAGATTACATCTAATGAAATTAAAGCAGTAATCAGAAAACTCCCAACAAATGCCTTGGACCAGATGGTTTTATAGGTGAAATTTACCAAACATTCTGAGAAGAACTAACACCTCTTCTCAAACTGTTTCACAAAATTCTAGAAAAGGGAAGGCTCCCAAACTCATTTTATGAGGCCAGTATTAGCCTAATTCCAAAACCAGATAAAGACACTACGAAGAAAGAAAAATAAAGGTTAATATCTTTGATGAACATAGATGCTACAACACTCAACAAAGTATTAGCAAACCAAATACAGCAATGCATCAAAAAGATCATACACCATGATCAAGTGGGATTTATTCCAGGAATGCAAGTTTGGAATTCACAACATTCACACATTAATAAGTGTGATTCACCACATAAACAAAATGAAGGATAAAAACCATATGATCATATCAATAGATGCGGAAAAAGCCTTTGATAAAATTCAGCAGTGATTTATGATCAAAACTCTCAGCAAAGTGGGAATAGAGGGAACATACCTAAATATAATAAAGGCCACATATGATAAACGCACTGCCAACATCATACTCAATGGACAAAAACTACAAACATTCCCCGTAAGATCAGGAGCAAGACAGGGATGTCTGCTTTCACTTCTCTTATTCAACATAGTACTGGATGTCCTAGCCACAGCAGTCATACAAGAAGAAATAAAAGGAATCCAAATTGGAAAGGAAGTAGTAAAACTGTCTTCATTTACAGATGACACGATAGTGTACATAGAGAACTGCAAAGATTCCACCAAGAAACTACTAGAACTGGTAAATGAATTCAGCAAAGTAGCAGGATACAAAATTAATACCTAGAAATCAGTTGCATTTTTAAGTGCTAATAACAAACTAATAGAAAGGAAATAGAATGGGATTGTTAGCAATCCCATTCAGAGTTGCTTCAAAAAGAATCAAATACATAGGAATAAACCTGGGATGACAAGGATGAAAAAGATCTGTACATGGAAAATTATAAAACAC
Source organism: Macrotus californicus (assembly GCA_007922815.1). NCBI lineage: Eukaryota > Metazoa > Chordata > Mammalia > Chiroptera > Phyllostomidae > Macrotus > Macrotus californicus. Next base: position 23,116 of record VMDR010008068.1, on the reverse strand, counting down.
TGAAGAAAGAAATTGAAGAAGATACAAATAAATGGAAACACATACCGTGTTCATGGATAGGAAGAATTAACATCATTAGAATGTTTATACTACAAGGCAATCTATAGATCCAATGCAATTCCTATCAAGATTCCAATGATGTATTTCACAGAACTAGAACAAATATTTCAAAATTTATATGGAACCACAAAAGGCCCCACATAGCAACAGCAATCCTCAGAATGCAGAATAAGTTTGGAGGAATCATGCCACCTAGTATCAAACTATACTAATCACAACACAGTAATCACAACAGCCTGGTACTGGCATAAAATCGACGTATAGAATAATGGAACAGAATAGAGATACCAGAAATAAACCCACACCTTTATAGTCAATTAATATTTGATTGAGGAAGCAAGCACATACAATGGGCTAAAATTAGTTTATTCAGTAAATGGTGTTGGGAAAATTTGACAGATACATGCAGAAAAATGAAACTAGACCACCTTCTTATTACACCACATACAAGAATAAATTAAAAATGGATCAAAGGTAAATGTTAGACCTGAAACCATAAAAATCCTAGAAGAAAACATAGGCAGCAAAATCTTGGATATTGCTCATAGAAATTTTTTATTGGATATCTCTCTCCAGGCAAGGGAAACAAAAAAAATAAACAAATGAGACTACATCAAACTCAAGTTTTTGCACAGCAAAGGAAAACATCAACAAAATAAAAAGATAACCCACAGAATGGGAGAACGTATTTGCCGATACATCTGACAAGGGGTTAATATCCAAAATTTATAAAGAACTTACAACACCAAAACCACAAATGACCCAATTAAAAGTGGACAAAGGACCTGAATAGACACTTCTCCAAAGAGGACATACAAATGGCAATAGATATGTGAAAAGATGCTCAACATCACTAATCATCAGAGAAAAGCAAATTAAAACCACAATGAGATACCATTTCATACCTGTCAGAATGGTTATCACCCATAAATCAACAAACAAGTGCTGGTGAGGTTGTGGAGAAAGGCAAACCCTTTGCACTGTTGGAGGGAGTGCAGATTGGTGCAGCCACTGTGGAAAGCAGGGTGGAGGTACCTCAAAAAGTTAAAAATGGATCTGCCTTTGGACCCAGCGATTCCACTTGCAGGAATATATCCAAAGGAACCCTAAATGCTAATTTGAAAGAACATAAGCACCCCTATGTTCATTGCAGCGTTATTTGCAATTGCCAAGTTATGGAAGATATTGTCCATCAGTAGATGAGTGGATAAAACAACTACGGGACATTTATACAATGGAATTGTACTTGGCTGTAAAAATGAAGAAAATTTTACCCTTTGCAACAGCATAGGTGGACCTGAAGGACATTATGCTAAATGAAATAAGCCAGTCAGAGAAAGACAAATACCATATGATTTCACTCATATGTGCAATCTAATCAACAAACTGAACAAAGAAGCCAAACAGAGACAGGCTCATAGATGGAGAGCAGATGACAGCTAATGGGGTGGGGAGAGGTTAGAAGGTGGAGGGATTGAGCAAATAGGAAAAAGGATTCATGGACATGGACAGTAGTGTGGTGACTGCTTGGGGGGTGGGGAGTGTAAGGGGACAAATGGTAATGGAAAAAAAATCACTAAAGATTAAATTAAAAAACACACACCTACTAGGAAATCAAAGAATATTTGTAGAATAAAAGATTGAATGTCATTGTGGGAATCTTGCCCAGTTTCTATTATCTCTCCTTCTTGATAATAGCATCTTGAATTTCCTTTTAGAGAGTACCTGTCCACCATAGTCAGTCATGTTGACTGAACAGTCACTCACCCAGTGGTGGGCTCTAACTAACCAAACTAGCCTAAACTAACCAAAGTATCCCTTCTTCCCATTGTGATTGGTTCAGATGTGGGCACATGATTTAAGCTAGTCCAGTCAGAGTGAAGCTCACTGCCTGCACTGGAACTGCAGAGGCATAAATGCTCTCTTCACCCTGGAAGACGGTAATGTGAGGATATGAGGAATGAGAGAGAGAGAGAGAAAAGAAAAAAATTCATTTTTTTAAGAAGAAGACTTGAATAGGAATTTCTGCTGTTTCCACCAAAAGACTTCTAACTGATAAAGGCAGTAATCTGGTATAGTGCAAAGAAGATGGGCCTGCAGTGAGGAAATCTGTGTTTAAGACCTGGCTTTCCGATCACTAAGTTGTGTGTTTTTGAATATGTTGCCTGATTTGTGATTCTTTAGTTTTGTTTAATTGAAGAAAGGATAGTGCCTGATCTTCCTCATAAGACTGTTATGAGGAGGCGGACACATCCTTTATATGCTCAGAGTGGTGTTTAAAGGTAAAGGAAAGAGCATCCCCAGCAGGGCTGGCATCTCGCAGACTGAGGTCAGCTCCGCTCTGTCCACTGGGGTACAGCAAAGTCCCACAGAGTTTTCTTAGTCTTGTTTCCCTGGCAGTTGAACAATGGTCAGAAGATGACATTTATGTATCTGGTTTGATAGACATCTTACTTTATTGGTTTCCAAGGGAAAAGTATCTTTCATTAGTCTTCCCTGGATTTTCTCTACTTTGGGTCAGGACAGTAGGGCCCAGAGGTAAGTAGATAACTAAAGAGAACGCCGTGCTGACTCAGATGGAAGGGATCAGGTAGAGGGGAGATTAGGATGCAGAGAGGGCATAATTGTATTGACCTGCATAAGTTCCATGTTTCTTTCCAGGTGGAAATTTTTAAGTCGTCAGCATTGTATCCTTTTAGGATAGGAAGAGACAACAAGGCTTTTGCTCTGGGTATACCTCTCTGCAACATTGGGCTAGTAATGAATGGCTAAAACCTGAGACCTCAGCTTTTCTCATATGTCGAACAGGCATCTCCTACCTGCCTTGGCCACCTCACATTGCTGGTTTGGGGATAAAATGAGAGAATGTCAGTGAAAATGCTTTGCATTTGCAGAAAGTCCAGGTAAAATGATATATTTGCACTAACTCAGAAGCTGCCTATGTTTTCAAAGACTTGGTTCTTATTCACTGAAATATTTTGCAAAGGGGATTCTTTCTTTATGATTTATAATTTCTGATGGCATAGGTCAAAGGGCATGGTGCTTCTCAGATTTGATTTTCAGGACTCAGTGCGTACATGTAGCTTCTTTCTGGAGAAGGTCTGTGGATCGTCATCATCATCATCGTCACCACTATCATCTTGAGCATCTGTATCCTCATCATAATTACTACCATTTATTAAACACCAACAATATATCAGGTCTTATGGTTGGCACTTTACATACACTCTCTAATGGAAACCTTATGATATCCCTGTAAGATAGTACCCCCCTTTCACATCTGAGAAAATCAAGATTCAGAGAGATTGAGTTTCCCAAGGTCGTGTCATTAGTGGAGTGCTGCGCTGTAACCCAAGCCCTTGTTCTTTTCTCTGCAGTATATTGCCTCCACCAAAGGGAGCTTTGGAATTAGACTTGGAAGTTCTGATCTCATTCCATTGCTTCAGCAATTCAACACAAAGGCTCCGGTCCAACTCTTTTCCTTTTGTGTCTCAGTAAGTAATATTTCATCCCTCTCCCCTCTGATCCCACCCTCATTGCCAGATTCTGGAACCGTCTGCATGTTTCTGGTCTATAGTTCAGCCTCTCTCCCCAGGCGTTCGAGAAAGGCATTCTCCACAAAAAGGGAAAACACATTTTATTAAAGCAAACATGCAGTCCTCAGCACTTTTACTTATCTTATTTATACACTGCAGTGCAGCTTTCTATGACCCAGTGATTATCATTTCCCAGAGCTATCATCATTTTAAAGCTACCTGTTCATCCCGCTTCAGCAGATGGTACTATACTAGAAGTATTGTTAAGAGCTCTAAAGAAAGAAAAATAAACAACAAAAAAGAGACGTGCAGTTGGGTCAGCTAGAGGAAGAACTCGCGCTGTCTCCTGACACTGTTCCATTTCAGCGGGGCTGTGAGGTGGGAGGTGGCTCCTAGAGGTCTCCAACCACAGGGAAAACTGAGGTCGTGGGTTTCCTTTTTCTTGTCAGTGGGTGATGTGGAATACGCCATCTGCATACAGTTGGTTTAAAAAATTTATATTTTATCTTTCTAATGAAATCTTCTGCATTCAAGTCATTTGTCCCTTCACTCATTCATTTGACGAAACATTTTGAGCACCTCACCTGTGTAGGGTCCTGTTCTGGGTCTGAGTTGTGACCGTCCCAAATAGTTCTGTGTCCTTGGCAAACCCTTTGCTTCTCCGGACCTCCGTTTTTCCTTCTGTAAAATGAGAGGGCTGGCTCAGGTCCCTAAGTCTTCTCTCAGAAGCAAAGGGACTGGAGCTTTTACAGGTAGAGAATCCTCACATTGCAAACAAGCCAGGCTTAATCTCTAAGGAGAACTCCCCACCGGGTTGGGAGGTTCAATTCCGAGTTGGTGGTTCTTCTCGGGCTGAATGAGGACCAAGCTATCCCTCTTCCCAGTTTCAAACTCTGAAATCTCTAGTGCCCTAGAACAGTGTTTCTGAACCTTTTCCCCATCATCTTCCCCACGAAGAACCCATCAGACTTTTTTTCTAACCCCCTCCCCATGAAATATAATACCATGTAAACACTGGACACCTGTTTATGTACTGTGGCCTTTGGGAAGGGGGAATAAACCATTATAATATCTAAGATTTTTTGACCCTCAAGAACCAAATTTCATCCCTTTGGGGGTTACACTGCTTACCCCCTCCCACCTGCATTGAGAATGCATGCCCTAGAATGGTGATTTTCAAACCTGACTTTTTAGTCTGTGCAAATTCTATGCAAAATTCAATATGTGAAATTGATAAAAGCAGTATTTTAGTAGTACACATGTATTTTAAGTGTTAGATTATATAAACATGTTCTATTATCAAGTCAGCCACTGAGAAAACTAGCTCATATCCTGGTAGTATCCAAAAGGTTAACACTGAGTATGTAACACTTGAATGTACCTCTTCTTTTTTTAAAATTATAATTCTAAAATATATTTAAAAATTGAAATCAAACATGTGAGAGACCCCTAAAACACCGGAAAACAGTTTTCAAACCATTGCTGTAGAATATTCTGGAATGATGGCTTTGTAATCAGATGGGATTGTCTGAGTTCCTTCTCAGTTCCACCACCTCCCAGCTATAAGATCTCAGGCAAGTCTTAGTGCCTCAGTTTCATCATCTGTAAAATGGGTGTTAGAATAGCCACCTCACAGGGTAACTTTGAAGACTGAAAGAGATCGTCAACTGTGCTGGCACACAGTAGGCACTCATAGACATTTGTTATCTTTTTCTTCTCTCTGTGTCTTTGTTTTCTCCCACTGACCATAGCAACTTGTGCCTGAACACACAGCAGACAATAGCTGCAGAGCAGCTTTCGGCCAAATCAAACAAGGAAGAGTTCCAGTATCACTTAGTGACTCTTTCCTTTTCCTGGACCTGGAGCTGGGAAGGGTATTATGACTCTGCCTGAGATCATGTTTTATACTGGCCTGAATCCTGACTTTTTTTTTTTAATGAAACTGGTGGGCCCAGCCATTAACTCTTCATGTACTGAGTAATGTAAATCTCATTGTGAACAAAAATAATCACCTATTATTAAATGGAGACCACCCAGTCTTATAGGTAGAAACACCAAATGTTTTATAACAAACTTCCTAGTAAAGTGTGGTTTGTTTTGATAGAATTTTTTTTGGACACATGAGTAGTCTATTTATGTATATTTAAGGAATGTATGTAATGGCAACCATTAAGGGTTATTGACCATATCCTTTTCAAAGCTCTAGTTGAGCTTGCTTTCCACAAAGATGTGAGATGAGGTTTAGGACCAAGATCATTAAGAATACTACCGGATAGAGATGTTATAAGGACACAGAGGATTGAGCAGTAGTCTTGTCCCATTTGAATTGTTTCTGGGGTTTTCCTGTGGTCATCTGTACAAGGGGCAGTGTGAGTCCACGTGTATTCTTTCAGATCCATCGATGTGAAAACCAGGAATGATAGTCCCAATGACCTCCTGCCCCGCGCAAACATGTTTTGAAGAGGAAAAACATGGTGGCGGTGGGGATGAGAAAAGAATGCGCAACTGGTCCGCTAGGTTAACTTAGGAATTCTGCTAGGGAAAAAAATAGGTATTTCTTCCTTTGAATGTGTGTTGAAGCCCATGGCTGATAAAACTGAGGTTCTTCGTCATGAATTCCCATTTGGACATTCAGTTCTGAGAACCTCCATCCAGCAGCCTTATCACTTTGAGGTGAGGTCACAATCACTAATAGAATCTGCTAGCTTTTCACACACTGAAATTAGCTTTGATTCCTCCCCGAAACGTATGTTGAAGAGCAACAAGAGCATACTGTACACTGACCCATGAGAGCACTCAGTGCTGTGGCGGAGGCTTGTGGACTCACCTACTGGGGATGAGAGAAATAAATGTATTTCTTTCAGGAGTAGAAACAGGATTTCTGAGTCCTCTTCTGGTCCCCCAAAAGAGAGAGCCTCCACCTTCCTTCCCTATGAAGGAAGAGAAAGTAAATGCCATTTTCCTTTGCGACTGTGAATAATAACATTTATGCTCCGAGATCGGTTTGCTTCTTTAAAATGAAAAACGATATCCTGTTTGGATGAGACATTTCCTTGAATGCTTAGCATAAATTGAGCCCTTAAGCTTTTAACAAGAAATTCTGGGCTGTCTTGCCTGAAAACTCAGAGTGGATCTTGGAAACACTGCAGGCTTTTTGATTTGCAAAAACTAGCCTCTTCCACGAGATTACTAACAGCGCTCTTTGTCTGATACTCAGGAAGAGCCATCCAGAATAATCCTTGTTTGTCTCTCATTGTTTCCCTCTCCGTCTCTGTCTCGACTCCTTTCTCCGATTCCATCACTCACTTGTCTCTTTCTGTCTCTCTTTCTTTTGTCTCCCTCCTTTTCTTTTCCTCTCTCTTCTCACTCTCTCTCTCACATGTTCACGCACGCTTCTTTTTCCTTTTTATTTTTTTATCACACACTCAAGGCTCAAGTGACATAGGCCCAGTTAAGGTATTTCAAAGCTGAGCGATAAGTATGCTGGAGAAGGAAGTGCATTTTTTGTCACTCGCAGTGACAATTAAAATGACAACAACAAGGCCAGACTCTTCCATCATTGTTTTTTAATGCTGTCAGCACCAACTTTGCCAGAATTATCCTGTCTGATGCATGAGTAGACTTAGTCATTTTTCACAACGTGCCACCCAGTGCCTCAGTATCATTTAAGAGAGTAAATTAGCTTCCATCTCATTTAAATGAGCATTCTAAAAACCCTTGTCAGCAATATGCTCCTCTGGCTAGAGAAGGTTAATTTGGTGGGCTGGGATATGTCTGTAGATATAAAAATCTCTCTTCTTGTACCATAAATGATGGTTTGGATTCTGGTGTCAAGAAAGTGAAGGCTTTTTGGTGAATCACATTTGGTTCACTAAGAAGACTCAGTGGGTGAGTGGTAGCCCCTGAAACCGGTATTCTAATATATATAGAATATTCTATATATTCTGATATACACATACTAGAGATCTCTAATATATTAACTATATATGCACATATATAACATATTAGAGATCTAAAATATATACCTTGATCGCCATTCAGTTCTGGAGAACACAGAGGATGACAGAAGCACGTAGAGTCCATACAAGGGAAGGTAAAAGGCTGGTTGTTTCACAGTGTGGTTTGCATTCTTGTACCAGCCAGGATATATCCCCATGCTAGGCAGAAACTTTGATCTTCTTTGAGAAAGAGCTTCCCCTTCCTGTGGCCTGAGCTCCCTACCCTCCTGCTTCTGTGCAAGTTTGGAGGGAAAATTTACACACACACTCACCATGCACACACTCTTATACACAGATGATGGAGGAGTGGCAGATGAAATTACAGATATGTTAGCCAGCAATGCAAAAATGTGGTCTTTTATTTTGACAAGAAGAAACCCATGATACCTCTAGTAGGTAGTCTATGGACAGACTGAGTGGGGTCTACAGAGGACCTGTAGTCATGGCTACAGCTGCCAGAGACCTCAGAGAATTTTATCCTTTTGGGGGTTTTCTGGAGAGGGAATGAGTTGGAAGTTGACTGCTGGGCAGAGGCTGAGGCCACTAAAATCTCACTTGGAAAGACTGAAGTCTGACCTTTCTCATAACATATAACCTTCTGAAGTAGGCCCTTGGGTGACATAAATCAATTCTTAATCAATAGACAGCATGGCTAATAGAAACCCAACTAATCTGCCTTGGCAAAGTCAACCTGTTTCTGTGTTTGTGGAGGTAGTTGTATTTCAGGGTGGATTTATTTGCTTGTCTGGGGATTGTGACCTCAATCTAGGCCTCTTTTGCTTTTGTTTATCTGTCCAGTGGTTAATATCTTTTAGCCTCAACTCAGGCGACCTTTTTTAAAAATCGTTTTTCTCAATTGATACCTGCCCTCCTGGCTGGTCTCTCTTCTTTACTTACCTTCACTCTAACACGTGTCCTATTACATTTCAGGTATTGGTTACTTCCTCTCTACTGGATGGGAGCTTTCTGAGGGCAAGGATCATGTCTGCTCATCTGCGCCCCTGAGCCTGGGACAGTGCCTAGGTGCTTAGTGAATGTGGAATTAAATTCCACAGAGCAATTTACAAAAAAGATTTTGAGAAAAAGAAGTATGATTTTGTGCTGTTGTGCCAAACCTTCTACAGCCTTTCGTTCAGATGCATGCTTGGAGAAAATTCAGAAACCATGACATGGAGAAGGGTTATAAATCATTTAAGTAGAGTCAAAGGAAGTTGAACATCCCTGGGAACTCATCAATCCTAATTTAATAGGAGTGGGAGATGTTTCACATTTCAAATTCTGGCTTTCTGCTTTTCGAGAGTAATGCCGTATTGACCAATTGTTCATGCCCAACAGTTTTCTCTCCCTTTTTCGTCTGTGAATAGCAATCTCATTGATGTTGCGAGATGTTCATGGACGTTGAAAGCATTTCACTTTGTTGTTTAAAGAAGGCTTTGTCCTGAAGGCATGAGATTATGCTTTCACATGAGGTGGAAAGGAAAATAAGAAAGCCTCCCTCTGTCCTTGGGTTCACATGGTAGGGACTCTTTCTTGCTGCAATAAAAGCCTTTGGAGGAGACCTTTCAATATAAGGGTTTCGTGCTAAGGACTGCACATGGGGACAGAAGCTAAATCCCAGTTTACTCAGCTGTATTTCCTAAGATTTGTTCCCTCGCAGCACAGGAGCTCTGTGCGAGCTCCATCAGACCACTGCAGACCAAGCCAGAGGATTTGAATATTAATGCCATTCAGATTTCCTTTAAGAGGAAGCTCTCTTAGTTACAATAGGGAGACACTGCCTGCAAGTCTATGACTAAACATGAAAATAAAGAGTCCAGAGTGTATCAGTGAAAGGAGGGACCCGGAAAATGCACACAAATCACGCCCAACCGCCCAACCTGTCCCACCTTCTCCATCAGTGTGTAGAGAATGCTTTCTCCAGGGACGTGCTCATTGCATAACGAAGGCTTGTCATTTAGGAGCCAAACTAAAATCCGGTCTCCATGTATTCAGATACATTCTTGATGAGATTCCGAGTCTCACAAAAGAATGTTGCAGATTCTTTCCACTCACATCAAGCATCTAAATGTTGATCTGGAGAAACAAAGAAATGGAAAAAGAAAAATGAGTTTGTTGTCAAATTGAAATACCACGTTTTTGTAGTGCTGGCTGATATATCTGTAATTCTCATCTGCCATTCCTTCGTCGTATGTGTGTAAGTGTGTGTGTGTGTGTGTGTGTGTGTGTGTGTGTGTATAATTTCCCCTCCAAACCTGCAAAACATTGCAAAACTAGATTTAAATATTTCAGGCAGACTGCGCCCAGCATTTGCATTCCTCTGACTCATTCAGAGAAAAGACATCTGAGCAGAAATACAGCAGATAAAAGAGAAACCATTAATCCAAGGAAGATTACTGGCACAGAATCTTTATCCTGTATCCTTCCTGAAATGAGACAAAGATCTCACTATGTACATCCCTCTGGCTTAGCTTCAGATAGTAAGCAATACAGAAGAGTAGACATGGTCCCTTTAAAGGCATACTGGATTTGTCTGAATTCTGAAGCATCATCCTTCTGTTAGATTCTTGCTTTCTTGAGTGTCTTGCTTTCTTCCCTAGTGTCTTCAGCTCTTGCTTTCATTCCTTCCATGGGAGCCTTGTAATTGGGACCCCTGCTTTCCCTACATGTTAGGGTTGACTTTTAAAAGGCCATTACTTAAGTCCTGGGTAGACCTTAGTAGTCTGAGCCATGAGGAGGAGAGACAGTGTCTCTCTCAGCAACACTCATTAACTATGAGATGCTAGATACAACTTGTACTTTACTCATCTGTAAAATGGGCAAATACCCAACCCTTATACCATACTTTGCACCCAGAGATACTGAGTTCCTTTGAAAAACCTTTGAGAATATAAGCAATGGGAAAATATAAGCTATAATATTTTAAAACATAATGTTAAAAGCAAGTGGAATACAGATTTGAATCATTTTGGGAGTATTATCCCTATTTACTAAGGAGATTTCAATCAGCCTTTCCTAGGAAGGACGTTCCTGCCCTTTTATTTGAACCCAGATGCAGTAATGGTCGTTACCTTTGCCATTTTTTTGAGCATTGACTGCATCATGCCAGGCATTATTCAGGAATTATCTCATTCAATTCTTGCCACAACCCAGAAAAGTAAGTGTTTTCTGTTAGCTTTTCCACTTTTCAGATAAAGAAATTGAAGCTTAGAGATACATAGCTGATGGGTGTGTGGATTTGAACTCAGGTTTGAGTTTCAACTCTACATTATTTCCAATATATTACCCTGCTACTACAGTTTCCAGCATTCCAAAATGTTCTCAACTTTTATGCTTCTCCATTTACATATTTCCACTCCAGATGGATGGGAATATGTACAGTTATACATGTCTTAACACACAGTGGTTTAATAAACAATTTTGAAGTTTAGCAACCCTCCCCACCATTTCCTGATGAATCATGCCCTGTAGGTCAAGTCCAATGCCTCTTATTCCTGATGAAAACCAGGAGCACTGACCCTCGCTCTCCATAAACAAAGTAACAGCCTTACCTCAAGTGTCCCATGATGAGGCAGTGCCAAATGTGAATCTCCCATGGAGAAGTGACACTGGTCTGATGAGTCTCTGGGCACTGCAGTTGCCTCCATCCTTATGTACCAGAAAGGTGTTATCAAACAATGTGTGGTGATACCCTCCAACACCCCATGTCCCTCTGCAGTTGGAAGGGATGGTGATGATAATGATAATGATGATTCAAAGCCAGGCTTGGTGAAGCGAGGGGCCAGCTAGTAAAATTTTAAGCTTTGCAGGCCGCACATCTCCATCATTTTAACTATTGAATTCTGCCATTGTAGTGCAAAAGCAGCCATAGACAGTACATAAATGAATGAGCATGGCTCTGTTCAATTGAAGCCTTATTTATAAACACAGGCAGGGAGCTAGATTTGGACTGTGGGTGTACTTTGTTAACCCCTGATTTAAAGAAAGGTGACCCAAATATTTTGAGCAGAAATGAGAGTCAGGAGCTGCTCATGCCATTTTTATTTCAGTGGATCTTCTTTTTGTGTGTGAGTGTTTTAAATTTTATTTTTTCCAAGATATTCTCTTTCTTTTTAAAAAATTCTTATTTTTTTTATTGTTGTTCAGTTACAATTGTCCCTATTCCTCCTCCTCACCCCCCCATTGCTCTCCTCTGCCTCATCCAACTCCTGAGCCCAAAGACAATCCCCTCCCCATTGTCCTTGTACATGGATCCTTGTACATGTTCCCTTCTCTCCCCCGTTATCTCTTACTCCTCTCCCCTCTGGTCCCTGTCAGTTTGTTCTTTATTTCCATGTGGATCTTAACCGAAAGAGAGCAGTGGAGTAGGTTTCCTCTCTGATCATTGTCCCTCTCTAAGATCACTGGACAAACAGAAGGCAGAATGATGATGATGATGATAATGATTATAAAATAACAAAGCTATTCATTACCACCTGAAATCTGTGTAAGCAACTGTTTCTATCTTGAGCAATAATTGGAAGTCAAAATTTTTTTCTGACCACTGTACCTGCTGAGCTGGTTGTGATCATTGGCCATTTTTAAAATAATTTATTTCCATGTTACAACAATAGAAAAACCTACTGTGTTCAATTAAGTCTCCACTTACAGCAGCCCAGGGAGTGTGATCACTTTCTGGAGATAGATTTGTGTCCCTGTGACCTTATCTTCTCATACTTTGCATTCAGCTATCAAATTAAATTGCAGGAAATGATTCATTTCTGCAATTTTTGAATCATTCCATTCAAAAGGCAGAAGCCGAAAGTTCTCCAGTGAGTGACAAACACGCGGACTGCTTTTTAGATGGGAAACATCTTTAGGCAGGCTCTATAAACTAGCCCAGAGGTCCAAACATCTCCAGGCCTGGTAGGGCTTGAGCTCTCAGATTTGTCCCCGCTAGTTTTTGTTTTTTGACAAAGGCCCTTACTCAAATAAAAGGAGTTTGCCTTCCTTGTTTCCTAGGCAACTTTTTTTTTTTTCTTTTAGTTCCACAGAAAAGACTCTTCTGGAGGTATTCTCAATCCAACTTCCTCTTCTGGTGAAGAAAGTAAAGGAGAACACTAAAACTTGAGGTTATGGAGAGTTATGCCAACTGGGACTAAGTTGTGATTATTTTGTTGATTTAAGCTGACAGAAAGGTGAGGTCAGAATAAAATCTTGTTTCTCCTGTAATTTAGAGGCTAGGAACCATGATGGCTTTTTCTTCTCCCTAATAACGCTCAAATTATCCATTCAGTGTGATTTGATTTCAGGTTTGAAGCTGAAGATTGCAATAATAATCTTTCCCAGTGTGAAGCACTTATTTATGGAGTGGTCTTTGCCATTTTTAATTGCACTTTCCCCTCATGCCCTTTTTAATTATCTCTCTAGTTCCTTTTAGGTCTTGTCATGATTCCAAATATTGAAATAGAAAGGTTTATTTATTTCCAAAGACATACAGAATAGGACAGGTTTTACAAGTTGCTGTTTTGGCTCTTAAAGCTTCATACTTTAAGAAAGTATCATTCATACAAGTTGGGGTGCTGCATGCATATTGAGTGCCCCCTGTTGCTTGCTTGAAGCGTCCCTGGGAATCTCACAAAAGTAAGGTGTTTTGTGAGCCTAGCGAAGCTGCAGTTTTTAATTTTGATGCTACTTTGCTCAGTAATGGTGAGAGGCTCCCAAAAGCTCCTGGGATCAAAGACTACCTCCTCTAATAGGAACCCAGTCGAAATTGTCCTCTACTTTCCACTTCTTAGACAAACAAGTCTTCAGTGTGCCCAAACCAGTCCCAACAGTTCTCTACATTTCCTGCATTTGGAATATCTTCATCCACATCCCAGTGTGTTGAAATCTTATGTAAAATCCTTCAAGTTTTAAATTTTACATAGAGCCTTTCATAAACCCTCCTCTGATTCTGTGGAGTACTTATATTTGGGATTTCACTTCTTTTGTGGCATTGTGTGGTTCTGCCTTACATTGTAACCATTAGTAATCTTGTATTAACTGTACCAGGTTGATTGTAAGCCCCTTGAGGACAAGAGTGGCTGATTCATTTTTGTAGACCCCCCCCAGGGCCTTGCAAGGTGCTGTAGGTTTCTTATGTAGGTTCACTAAACTCAGCTGCAACAAAATAGTCCAGTTCAGTTTTTGAGGATCTATCCTAGAGGAGGTTGGCAAGAAAGAAACTGCTCTGAAAGAACAGATCTGACTGTCCAGCCTGGGCTTTGGACACGCCAGGGAATTAGGTGAGGTCTGCAACTAGCCCTGTCCTAAAGCTTATTGGGAATAGTGACACAGAAAATCTCATCCCTCAGCTCTAGGTGACAGGAACATGAGAATATGAGACAATTATTGGCAGTAAACCAAAAAAAAAAAAAAAATCTGTGGCTGAGAGGCAATATGAGCTGATATATAAAGGGCTTATTTTTTTATTTGGTATATCTGTAAATTATAATAGGAACATTTTAGAGTAATGTCTGTGTCTTTCTGAGGTTGACCACAATCTTCTTGTACAAAAATATTCTTTGTGATGAGTGTTAGAGGTAAATGTTACTGTAAATGAATAATTCCAAATCTCAAACTTACCCTTCTCTAACTTGTAGGGCAGTTGAACGTCTTCTAACTGAATGATCTTGACAAGATGTTCTGAGCTTCTTAGGAGGTGAGCATTCCTGTAAACATCTGGCTTAGAGATTCCCAAAACAGCAACATGTACTCTGAAGGGCAGTTAAAATTTAAGAGGCCAGTAGAAGCTTTGTGTGTGTGTGCATGGGTGTGCATGTGTGTGTTACACTCTCTGCAATGTGAGAGCTAGTATTCTCTCACAATTTGTTTTTCTGTCTCACACTGATTACACAGCCAGATCCAATATACAGGGTGGGCAAAAGAATGTTTACAGTTTTGAGTATGTGAAACACAGTTTAGTCTCATACTATTATTTATAATTGTTTTATTTTACATGCAAACAGCTGTAAACATATTTTTGCCCCACCTTGTATAATAGAGCATTTATTATGTTATTCTCAGAATATTTTAAAGGAAACTGAATATCCCTTCCTTCTTGAGTCAGTTTCCTAGTTGTAGGTGTAGAAAAAAGAGACCTGTCAGAAAAGTCGATGAAATGTCAGATCATTTTTTTTTAATGGGCTTAAATTTTCTGCAACATTTTATGTCTGAATCATCAGCTGAGTAGCTTTCCTTTTCGTGTGTATATTTTAAAGTGCCAGTCATGGTTGAATGTTAACAATCAATCTGGCCATTGATCTCAGAAGACACAGAGTATATTTCTGAAAGTGCTGACTATTTTGTTTAATACCATTTTATGTTCTTGGTGCGGAGTGGAAAGAGAGGACATATTGGTGGGATTTGTTTGTTTTTAACACTTGAAAATCTTTCCTTATACATCTCTTCTTCCATCCCTCATTCTTCCATCCCTCAGACATGTGATGTGCACCTCTGCTGTGTACCAGGCTTTGTGTTGGGAGCTGGGAAGTTTCTGAGAAAGGAAAGACCTCCTAGGAGACAACTAAAGAATAATTTCCAAGGAAAAATGCTTCAGGCAGTTTCCTGATAACTGCCCTTTCAGAGAGCCACTGTTGCCTGCTACTGGCCTGGTCCAATCCCTCTTCCCGCCTTTAACAACTCCACAGCCCCGAGGACCTTTGTGTGCCTTAGAGGTCAGCTCACAGATGTGGCCCTGGGCCACTCTCCTTTTTATCTATATTGTACTTACAAGAGATGGACGCACATGGGCCTTTGACAATTTTTGTCCTTTCTATTTTTGATTAGCATCTGCACAAATGGCCCCAGTTCATTGCTTTAAACTAACTAATCCGGCTTGTTGAGACGGAGATTGTCATCCACGAGTTATTATTAGCAGGCTTCTAAAGGAAGAGGGTCTCAGTCAGAGCAGGGCAGGCTTGGAGAAAGGTTATATAATATAATATGTTCTTCAGGCACCACATGAGAGGGAGACAATGCTGCCTTACAGGACCTGTTCTCAAGAGCTACTTAGAGGCTTACATAGTCCTGCCTATTCTACCTCATGAAAAGGGAGATCCAATCACTGCTTTCTGGAAACTATTCTCCTCATCTCTTTGGCTGTCATATGTATTTAACAGTAGTGCCCTCAAGGACAATGGGGTGGGTAAGCGTGCTAGGGGGCTCCAGCCCACAGCCTGTAGTTTTTCATTTCACATTGCCGGGCTTGCTAAGAATGGTCTTCTTTGTTTCCATTTTGAGTCATGGCTGAATTCTTATATGTTGTCTGATCTTCAAGCTCAAATACCCAAGGGACCAGGCAGCTGTGAATCAACTCTGTGTGTGTGTGTGTGTGTGTGTGTGTGTGTGTTTGCTAGCAGGTACTATAGCAAAGAAGACAGTATACTTTTCCTTATTTCTTTAAATCGATAGGGATTTGGAGGAAAAGACTTTAATAAAATAGAATTGTGACTGATTATTTCCCCCCTTTCTGAGCAGTGCTGTGAAATCAGAAGGTTATGAATAGCATGAGGAAAAAATAATAAAAAACCCTTTTCTAATGTCATCCTGAGGGTTTAAACCAAACCTTGGGTTTATAATGAAAGCTCAGTGTCTATACATTAACCTCTACCTTATGAGACGGGTCTCCTTTTTGATTACAGAGTATAAGGAAGTCTTCCACGTGCTTTCACTTATTGGGAAAGTACACAGTTGCTTATCTGTTGCTTTTCTTTCACATAGTCTGGGTTATGATTTGGAAATTCGACATCATGCATTTTTCCCCTCCAGGCCAGATGTTTTATCCTGCTATGTTAGGTCATCTTGATGTGTTGCCATGAAATAGAAACAACTGCTAGTTTTAATATTGCTCCGTATCTTTATTACAAGGTACGACTCGTGCATCTTAATTCCTCATATTCTCCCTCTCTGTTGTTCCCTGATCTTCATCCCAGCCCCGCCTTTACTCCCAAAGAAGGCATCTTGTAATGGTATGACAGTCCCGTCCCAGTAGCTAAAAAGGTTCTAGATAGCGTAATGAATATGCAGCACATTATCTCCCAGGATGTGTGCCTGTGTCTTTAATCACAGCTGGAATGCAAAATCGGGCTCCACCTTTCAACTCTATCTCCATCATGCTGAGAGAGTGAGAGAGAGCAAGACGGAGACTGCTAGACAGCTCGAAAGAGATTGCAGCTCAGATGTCCTGAAAAACAGCAAATCCCTCAGACCTGGCAGATTCCGTTACCATGAGAACTGCAGATATTTCCATTGTGATGGTTTGCTCCAGCAGCCATCTGTTACACCCATTTGATTAGGAAGTACAGTTCAGCTTGTATGGAATTTTCATCACACCTTATCCCAGGGCAGTATACAGAGGCTCTTGCTTTTTTATATGCTAAACTCCAAGGCTTCAAAGTACTGTAATTTACCGAGGCGCGGGGCATTTAATGAAATGGTATGAGAAGGTCACTAAAGACTGAAGCTCTGAGAAGAAATACACACAGGAGATGTAAGAGAGGATTAGACTCCGCAGCAGAAATGCAACCAACTCAGAAAATTAGCCACATTTAATAGCGGTCCCTTCTTCCCTCGGTGGAGGGGAGAGAAGTGAAGAAGTTCTGGGGTCTGAGACCTCCGGCCTTGGGGGGAAGAAGTTGTGTCTGTGGCGTCACGGCATGAGTGCTACCAGAGCAGTGATTCTCTCTCAGAACTCAAGGACAAGTCCAAAGAAGGGAAGGAGATGGTAGCACCTCAAACACATCTCATCAGTTGAGATGATTCTACTGTATAAGGATTACATTAGCTCTAAAAATTTTATGATGCCATCTAACTTTCCATAGACACAAAACGACCTTAAAAGTTCCTTGAAGCAGTGCTGTAATTTACAGATTTAAACCAGTTATTTGGACTAGTTGCCCCTCTGTGTATTTTTGTGGGGGAGGAAATGCTGATGATACATCATGTAGACATAAAAATAGGAATTCCCTTCAATTAAGACTCTCCAAATACCCTTTCCAGGCGTTAGGCATTCTAGGTTCAAGCTTATAAGAGGGCTAGAGCAATCCAGGAGGAGCTGCCTGGAGTGTCTTAAATTGACTGGAGTTCCTGTAAACCCAGGAAGCTAATTAAATGCTCACACACCGACAGGACTTTGTGATTGCTGCACAGGGGCTCTTGGTGTGGCCTCCTTTGTTGCCCAGCCTGAATTTTCTAGAATGGGCTCTGATAATATATCACTTGGGTTAGGCGAGAGCTGCCAAACTTTCCAAACTTGCAAAGTTTGCATGTCCCATCAGATCCCATTTTGTCTGTTGGCTTGGTTTCTGGGTGACTCTTTCTGAACAAGGGAAACCCTTGCCCTATCTGATTGCACTGAGGCTGGAGAACTCCCTCCAGCCCCCTCTCATTTCCTGGTCTGGTGTCAGGTTGCCATCCAGGGAGGCTGAGATGGCAGGGGAATCATTTACTGCTTTGATGCCAAAGATACATTTCTGCCCAGATAAAATCAGTGGCCAGGGTCACAGAGATGAAAAATCGGGACAAGATGCTGTCCCCCACCCTTTTCTTTCTGCCGAAACATAGTGGATATTTTTATTCTTTGACAGTGGAAAACCTCGAACTTGAATGAGGAGCCAACGGGCTTAGGCAGCAGCTGAAGGTACAAAGAAGTGAGAGTTCCTCCCTTGGGAATGGGTAGTTAGAAGGCTCTGCTCCTCCATTTGATCAGCAAGGGCCTCCACTCCATGCAGATGTTCCCATGGTGTTGACTTTGCCATCGCATCCAAGGTTTCGGAGACAGGGCCCTGGTTTTATGAACACAGCGTCTGTCTCTGAAAGGCAGCAGATGCAATGAGGGCCCGAATGGAGACAATAAATACCATTCAGGTTTCCTGTGCGGAACTTCTTATAGTGGTGCCTTTGTTGAAGGAAACAGGGACTAAACTGCCTTCTCCCTCCCTCCCCTGTCCCCCAGTTCCCCTTCACCGCTAGGATCTCAACCACCTTTGGAAAGTAAAGGTTAAGTATCTGAGGCAAAATCAGTTGACACACAAAAGAGACTAAAGCAAATGTATCACTCACTTGCCAGCAAGAGGGCGGGACAGCGAGCTTTTGGGGAGGGGATTAAATTTGAAGCCAGAAGAAAAACAGCCCTTGGAGGGGAGTGTTAGCTAGAAATATTCTCCTCTGAGCAGGGATGTTAACAGTGGCACCTTCTGACTTAATGTGGCATCTTTCTTCATCGTTATCAATCTCATGAGAGCTCCCCAGCCATCTGTACCATTCGTGCTTCAGGCTCCCATATGAAAGTCCAATCTGGCAGCATAAATACAGGCTAATGAAGAGTAGGTGTCTGACTGACTCGGAGAGATGCGATCCTGTGTCAATGATGGAGCAGAATTCATTCATTTAAAAAAAATTCTGCACTTCCACAGTCATTCAAGAAGAAATCCTCTCCCCTTCTTTTCTCCCCTCCCGACTCTCTTTCATCCTCCTGCCCCATTTTCTTTCTGTGTCATCCTACGTTAATGGAGTTCATGCAAAAGTCAGCATAAAAATGGTCTTTGCCTAGAATGTTATACCTTGGAGATTAAAAATAGGAGGGCGATGTGGACTTGCCGACATGTGGTGGGTTATTTTTTTCTCCTTCAGTGGGAAAAGCTATAACTACATAGATTAGCAAAACTTGGGCAAGAATAGATGTAAAACAGATTTATCTCTGTGTCAGCTTTATCTGATCCATTTGGTCTTGCAGAGTTTGGATGGCTTCCTTTGTTACAATAACCAGCTTTCAAACATCTATATCCTTAGGGTATTAAATGTCAGTCTCCTGATGTACCAGTCAAGGATAGAGGGTTGACAATCTGTGGGCTGGGGAAGTGCTCTTTGTGTGCAGTGAAGAGGGGTTGCTTGCACTCCAAGGCTGGCTCCCGTGCGACCTACAGGAGCTCCCACCACCTCCCCGAGTCATCTGGGTAGGGGTGCTGAAGCTTACCACCGCCATTAATATCCTCTTACAAAGAATTCAAAAAGATTTCCTGTCACTGACAAGGACAGATTTGTTAGAAGTCTCTCAAGGAAATGGACAATAACTAATTAATTGAGCTCTCCCTGACTTTCTGAGCTGCCGTTTCACATTTATCTATTCTAGTTTCTCACCATGCAAGTCTAGATCTTCCTTTTTCTTTCTTTTCTTTCTCTTATTCCTTTATCGACCTTTTTCATCATATCTGGGACTTCCTTCTTTCATTCTTGCCTCATTTTCTTCCAGCTCTTTTTCTCGTTTATAGAATCTGCACTTAAAGAAAACAAACAAAAACAAAGCAAACCCCACAGATATGCAAAGATTTTTCTAGGAATATGGTTATGTTTCTTCTGAGTCTGAAAACTGTCATCTTACAGGGTTGGCAGGGGCCTCAGAACTTCCCTCTTTGTACTGAATATAGAAATAATCTTTAACATCCTTGACAAGGGATTACAAAGCTTTTCTTAAAAAACCTACAGTGACCTACTAAAGTGGTGTTTTATTGTTATTACTATTATTAGTATCCAGGAATGACACACTATATATGCTGTAGAAAACAAGGAACCATGCTAATCCTCTCAGTTTGGAGAAAAAACAATCAAGGACCTATCTAATTAAGTGGAAATTTCATCAAAACCTGCAAACAGTGAGATCTTGAATACCCCTTGTAGATGCTGCTTTATCTTTCTCCTCATAACTGGGCTGCTTGGCTTATTAGGTCAGAGCAGGGCACAGTGAACTCAAAGTCTATTGTTCCCTTTTCAGGTCCTGTGTGCACAGAAAATCTGAATTCCTCCGTATGCATGCCCTTCTACCTCTGTTCTCATGTCTTTGTAAGCAGAGCAACATGGAGGTAGTTCCAGATAAAAGCAAACAGACCTGGGACTGATCCTAGCTCTGCCACTTTCTTTGTGTATGTGACCTTTCGCAATCATTGGACCTCTCGGTGCCTCAGTTTTGCCATCTGGAAAATGGAGATACTGACATCTTGAATGTCAGCAAAGTTGATTGTGTAAATCAAATGAAGTAAGTCTATGAAAGTGTTAGGAACTGAGCGCTGGCTCAAGGGTGACCAACTTTGCCCTGAGTAAAGGGTGGCTCGGGCCATAGGAGTTTGAGTGC
Source organism: Macrotus californicus (assembly GCA_007922815.1). Taxonomy (NCBI): domain Eukaryota; kingdom Metazoa; phylum Chordata; class Mammalia; order Chiroptera; family Phyllostomidae; genus Macrotus; species Macrotus californicus. The sequence goes on along the minus strand of VMDR010008068.1, from coordinate 2,378 downwards.
TAAACCCAGGACAGTCCTGGAAGAAGTGAGGTGGCTGGTCATCCTACTCAGAGCAATTCATCCCTCTTGCGAGGACCCAGACCCGCCTGAACAAGTACGCCAGAGGGTAATGGGACTTTCTCCATGGTTGAAGGAAATCTTGTTTTCGCGTGTGGACTAATTTCCTGCTTTGTTTTGGATCTGTGGATTCATAACTCTGGTTTGAAGAACGTTTACGTACTGTCTGTCTCCTCAGTATCATCCTCAAGGGGTAGCATGAAATTAAAAGTAAAGTATGAACATGTGAAAGGAAGTAAGGACAAATTTCTTCTTCTGAGATGGATCTTATTCATTCTTCAAGACCTGGTACATTTGTCACCCCATTCATGAGCTGTTAGCTCATGCTGCTCTCTCCCCAGAGTGAGTCTGTGCTTTCAGCGGTGGTAATGTATTAGATGATTTCTTTACTTCCAGGTAGATTTTAAAACTCCTTGAAAGCAGAAAGCCTGCCTTGTATTTTCTATATAACCACTAAATAAGTGAATAAATGGGGAATGAGGACATGAACAAACGTGTGAGTGAATTAATGATTTTTCTGTGTTTCATTTCATACATGCCATTTTAGTCTTGGTACAGCCCTATTGTGTGGCTCATATATAGAGTGTTTGAACTTCACATCCTGGATCCCTAGTCCTAGTTCTCAGCCTCAGCTGCCTTATTAAATTCCTAAACCCCAAATGACCCAGCTCACCTTGGGGGTACCACTTGTTCGATAAACTGGGAGAATATAACTTATTTTTTTCTTTAAACATTTAAGGATTGAATTAACAACTGAAGTAAAACCTGCATATGCCAAACAGAAAAAATTATTTAAATTATACAAGTCTAAAATGAAGAGCAAAAATCTGTCTTGACTGTTTCTCTTTCATAACTCAATTTAATTCCTTTGAAATGAAAAATTTCTGCTTTTAGGTTTTTGGTGACTACAGTTGAAATTCCATATAACAGAACTTTATGTTTTGGATGTATCAACATTTGATGGTATGTTTTGATATCCTGTTATGGAAATTTGAAGTATTTGGCCATTTTCAGTATTGTCTACGTTCTCTCTTTTCTCTGTCTCCTGAGATACTATAATTCTAAAGCTTTATGCTTTTACAAACTCTCCTTTATCTGTTGACTTACATTTAGACATTTTCTATGGAATTCCCATTATACAGCGCACTTAGATTTATTTCTACAGCTCACCTCTGCTCTTGATTTTTGTTGTATTTATTTTTATGTTGTCAAATTTTACAATATTTGCATTCTGTTCTGTCACTGTAATTTCTTTATTAGTGCATTATTCACAGGTTAATTATAAGTATTAACCAAAGAATAACAGTATTTACAGAACTCAGCCTAGTGAAATAGCTGGATTCAAAGAGAAGAAAATGTAATCCTGTCACTCAAAAGAGATCCTAAACCCACAGTAGCAAAAGGTTCTCTCTGGGTCACGTTCAGCTGTTATTTTTCTTCGTATATTTTTCTTATCTCATTTTTCTTCTGATCTTACACTTCTGTTTGACTGGCAGCCCTCATTAGGACTTTTTGAAAGAAATCTTTGTCTGAAAATGTCTTTACTTTGACTTCACATTTGACTGATAGTTTGGCTGGGTATAGATTTCTAATTGCAAATATCTCCCTGGAACTCTGGAGGGTTTGCTGTTGAGGAGTCCTGCTGTCACTCTGATCTGGTTACTTTGTAGGGAACTTAGCTTCTCTTTGGTAATTGTTAGGATTTTTATCTTTACCTTCAGAATTCTGAAACTTCACCAAAATTTATTTAGATGTGTGCTGTTCCTAATCATTTCTCTTTTAACTCAGTGGCCTTTTCACTATAAAAAAAAATATTTCTTTACTTACCTCTGGGATTTCCATACCCTGTTTTTTTATTTGATTATTTTGCCCTTTCTATGGGCTCTACTCTTTCTTTTAGGACTCAGATATATGTTGATTTCCTGGCTCTGTCTTCCACAATCTCATGTTTCCTATTCTATCTCTTTGTGTTTTTGCTTTTTCATGGGAAATTTACTCCATTTTTCCAGTCTTCAGCCTTATCCATTGTAATGTTCTATTCCAAATAATGATTTAAACAAAATGTAGTCATCATATTTTTAATTTCCAGGATTTTTTCTTGTACTGTGATTGCTCTTATTTCATGGCAACAATTGCAATTTATTAATTCATTAATTTATATGTATTTTGATTTATATTCAACATCCACTCAAATATCTCTAAAGACATATTAGAACATTTAAAAATTAGTTTTACTTTCCTTAATTATTTCTATTTCTTTTGATGTCATATTGGGTTCATCTTTTTCATGAAAATTGATTTTGTCAACTGTCTAATGATCC
>VMDR010008067.1:0-37901 GCA_007922815.1 Macrotus californicus | reverse complement strand
GGGTACAGGAAAGCTATGAATTTTTATTTTACATTTGTTCCCACTTTACTAAATTGTTCTTTTGTTTGGAGTGTCTTTTTCAGATGATTCTCTTCAGTTTTCAGTTGTATCATAGGCATGTCATAATTCTGGTTCCTCCTATTCAACCTTTATAGTTCATTTTTTAAAAATTATAGTTCTTTAAAAATTTCCTTTGGTTAATAACTTCAAAAAATAGTAAAGTAGTGGTAATAGTCAACATTAAAATGTTTTTCTTCATATTAATGAGAATGCTTTTAATGTTCCCAATCAAACATTACGTAGTCTTCTTGCTTGAGATGTATTTTATCATGTTAGAGTATATATTCCAACTTCAATCAGTAGTGTATGTAAAATAATATAAATGCTTCTAGCGTTAGACAGTGAGGGCAAAATACAAAAAAGTTATAAAGTTAACTTTGGTTTTACAATGATAAAGAAAAAACTTCAAAACTCTCTAATCAAACAAAGTATGCAAGAATTTTTGTGGTGGTGTTCATTTGTTGATAAACAGTGAGAGCAAAATACAGAAAGTTATAAAATAATTTTTTTGGCATTTATGGTATAATCATAAGACTTTCTTAGCTCTAGTAAAATGAAAAATTTCCTAAGATTAAAACATGCTTGCAAATAGAATCCAGCAACACATCAAAAGAAAAGTAAAATATATCTAAGTGGGATTCGTGCCCAAAATGCTAGTACTGTATTTAGGATTCCGCAGCAGAATTCCTAAGTGAGAATCCAGCAGCCTGCAAACTTTTTATGCAAGGAGCTAAACAGTAAGTATTTTAGCTTTTGTGAGCCACAGACTGTCTCTGTTGCATACTCTCATTTTGAATCCTTTAAAACTGTAAAAACCATTCCTAGCTTGTGAGCAGCACCAAAATAGTCCACAGGCCAGATTTAGCCAGAGGCAGTAGTTTCTCAGCCCCTGGTGTACAGTTTCCTTATGTTATATTGGCATCATAAAGGAACTAATGAAATCTTAAATTTACCCATTCTTTGATAGAAATATGTATTGGAAACATAACTTAATATTGTGAAAAAATTCTCAAGGAGATGAAGGCCAAGCTATACGCCCTTCAGAAATATTTATCACACCCTGACCAGAATGGCTCAGTTGGTTGGGCATCAACCAGCAAAGCAAAAGGTCACCAGTTTGATTCCCAGTCAGAGCATGTGCCTGGGTTGTGAGCCCGGTCCTCAGTTGGGTTGTGAGCGAGAGGCAACCGATTAGTGTTTCTCTCGCACATCGATGTTTCTCTCACTCTCTTTCTCCCTCCCTTTCCATCTCTCTAAAAATAAATAAATAAGATCTTTAAAAAATACATTTGTCACCAAATCTGCCTCATGAAGTTTGCTGCAGCTGTGAAGAGTGGGTATAACTGTGCCCTCCAAGAAGAGTAAGGCAGAAGCAGAAGTCCTCAGGACACAACCGCAGAGAGCTGCACCTACCTCCGAGCCTCCCAGCCAGTCTGCAGACCCTTCTCGGTAGGTGTTTAGGTACCCATCCACTAGGGTGGTTAGGTCAGACATCATCTCATCTAGGAGCACCAGGCGAAGGGGTAGCAGGTAGGTGGCTTCTAGAGCCAAAATTTTCAGTAAGGAGGGTGAAAGAGGTCGTGTAAACCATACTTCTGTATTCTCCTAGAGACACCAAAACAATTTTCTCTGATTAGTAAGCAAAACTTTAAAGAAAATAACTGTTTATTTAAGTGTTGTTTAACTTAAACACTATTACTGTCCTTTTCCTCAATTATTACCTTCCACTTTTGCACTATGGCTAGCCTTTGGAGAATATACATACATACTTTATGTATATTTGTGTGTAATTTGGGGGGAAGATTCAGGAAGACAGGAAAAGGCAGGGAGAGGAAGGGAGGTGGGAAGAGAGGAAGGAAGAGGGGAGGGAGGAGAGGGAGGAAGATGGGATGGGGGGAGAGAGAGAGAAATCAGGACTTATTTAAAACTGGAGGCTGGAGGGGGGAGAGGATAATGGGAAAAGAAGGGGAAGGTTTGTCAAGGGACATGTATAAAGGACCCACAAAGCCAAAGAGGGATGGGATTGAGGGTGAGAGGTGGGGGTTGGTGAGGCAGGGGAGAGTAATGAGGGAAAACGGAGACAACTGTGCTTGAACAATAAAGAAAAAACAAAACTGGAGGCAGCAGACTTGGTTATGTGGACAAAATTATAGCCAATATGGTCTAGACCCCAGTTTGGCAAGACTATCAGGAGATAAATAAAAGCTACTTTACTTTGAGAGAAGTAATTGGGATTATTTTTGTTCTATTTCTTAGTCCAAATCCTCAACCTAATCACCTCTTGTCTCAGCTTAAAAATGTATTTCAGAATGCTTTTAAACCGGTAAGCAACAAACCCGGATCTGGGCCCTTACCCACCTGAGACCACAAACAAACCGTTCCCATTCAGAAGGACTACCATCTTAGCAGTGCTCCCATGCTCACATGGCAGCTGCCATTCCTCTGTAGAATGCGCTGATACCCCACTCAGAAAACCCTTGAAAAAATTAATGTCGCACGGGATATCCTTTAATACTCACCCGAATCAGTTTTTGTCTCTCTTCCAGAAAGCAAAGATATTTAGGGGCTACTTTAAGGTGTCTTATTAAACTCTCCTGTAAAGTACTGATGCAGTTTGGAAGAAAGCCACCTGTTTCCATGGAAAATTGAAGGACATCTGCCACCTGTGGCGTTAAAAACAAAGACAGACCAATCTGTAGAATGTGTACACAGAGCCATCTTCTGGAAGAAATATATTTAGAGAAATGTCTTTAAATATCACTTTCTCCAAGAATCCATGTGAAAATTTAAAGTTGTACAATAAACTTATTCTGAAAAATTAAGGGAAAAAAAGAAAAAGAAAAAGGATCACCCAATTTAATGTGTCTTTGTCTACTTTCTTTTCCACTTCTTTTATTTGCCTGCTTTACGGCTATTTATTTCTTTTTCGTGCCTTTGGGGACTAGGGAAAGATAACATTCAAGAATTATTTTTATTACTTTATTAGCAACTCTGGTAAAGTTTTGGTAAGGAAAGTTAATAATATTAAGAATTGAAATAATTATTTATCTGTGTGTGATAGGCTAAATAATAGTCCCCAAAGATCTACATCCTAATTCCTGGAACCTATGAACATAATTTTATGTGGCAAAATGGAATTTGAAGCTGTAATTAAGGATGTTGAGATGGGGAGATTATCTTGAATTATCCGAGGGCAGGGGCTGGATGCATCACAAGTATTCTTGTAAGAGGGAGGCTGAGGGAGACTTTCCTGTGGCAGCAGAGGCTGGAGTGGCGCACTGTGAGGATGGAAGAAGCACGAGCCGAACAATACAGGTGGAAACTGAAAGGGCAAGGAAACGGACTCTTCCCCATCAGAGTCTCCAGAAGAAACCAGCCCTGCTGACACCCTGACTTCAGCCCCATGAACATGACTTCAGACTTCTGACCTCCACGACTGTAAGGGAGTAAAGTAATGTTGTTTAAGCCACTAAATTGGTGATTTGTGACAACAGCAACAGGAAACGAGTACATTGTGTTAAAGGAAAACAAATTGGGAAAACTCTAAATTCCTGTTTCTTGCTCTATGGAAATCTGAAAAGGAAAATATGGAAAAATATGCCCATGTCTTCACTACACAATACACATGGGGTCAAGGGAACAATGAACAATGATCTTGCGTTTTGGAGTAAGCACAAAGCAATCTCTATAGAGCGAAAGATCCTGAAAGAAAGCCCAAAGGAACATGTAGATGAGCAGATACATAAAGGGCAAACTGAATCACATATAATAATGAAAAACTTGAACTTTTAGGAATTTCCATTCAAAGATAATTGACAACTCATTAGTTTAACCCCTCTCCAAAGGCTCTAAGGCTCATGTAGTCAAGATCTCCCTTCCATCAGCATAAACCTAGAAGAACCTTATGAAAACCAGTGGTTTTCCTGCTCTCACAGACAAATCAGCTCTAAAAGACAGTATAGTGTAAGAATTTCTCAGTTCCCTAGGGCCCTTTAGAGCAGAGAGAAATCACGTATCTTCAGGCTATTTGGGGGCCAAAATAGGCTTTGGGGGCATGTCTAGGACAACCTGCATCCTGAGCTAGATGCCAACTAGCCACAAGCTTTAACTCATACATATGTGGTAAAGGCAGAGATGTGATTGTGCACCTCATACTGAGTGTCCCACGTCACACTTCTGAATGACACCCAAATTGTTCAAGTTTCTAAATGTTATAGAGTGTGGAGCTTGCTCCTTATTTGACAAATTCTGGAACAAAATAAGTGGGAAAATCCTAAATACTTTTATATAACTTTTCTGCAGTGATTTTAGAGTTCATCAAATGATTTCACATAATATACAAACATCTTACATGAGAAATGAGTGGGAATAGGACACACACACAAAAGACTTTCCATCACTCATCAGACAAGACATATTTTCTAGAGCAGCTATGTGCAGTAGATTGAATCCAGTGTTTCCTTGCATGTACCTGTGTATCGAAGACATTATTCAGCAAAATTCCATACTGATGAGAGAGGCAATCAGAAAGCCAACGGCAATCATGGATAACCTAACGCATCAAAAGACAGAGACAGAGTAATTAGAACCTGGCTGAAAATTTTACTAGCAGAGGAATCTGCTTACACACTCACCTTCAAAATTCTTTTGTCTTCTAATACCATCTGTAGTCCATTGTTGAAAGCACGACTTCCCAGCAGGAAAATGTCAAATAAGTAGACACGACTATTTGTAGCCACCTACAATAAACCACCCAGACACACATGTTATAGAATAAGGAAGAACTAGGGAAGGGAATTTGAGGGTCAAGAGAGAAGTGATAAAATATTTAACAGCCTCACTTCTAAAGTAAACAGTAAGGCATTTGATATTCTTAGAGAAATTGGGTTTACAGTGATCTTAAGTTAAAAAACAAGACAGTATGACTGTAATTTTCAAAAGAAGAGAAACAGACAAACTGGTAATTCAGCCTCTCACTTCTCACCGCCCCAGCTGTGTTTTCCCAGTCTCACCTACGGCATTCTGACATCCCGGGGATCACAGGTTTAAGGGGGATAAACAGTATTTTGTTAACACAAAATACTATTTTATGTTTCTGAGTTACCTAATGGGAACGAATGGGAAGTATTACATGAAATTACTCATAAGAGAACACTCCAGTCCCCAGCAGTAAAAGACAGCAACAAGTCCACTGGCACAAATGGCAGGATGTGAAACACTGCTTTGTAGATCAATTTCATACAATATAAGGATTCTAGATTGTTTCTGATCCTAAAAGTCACAGAAGCAGTACAGTTAGATAATCTACTGAGTCAGAGAGTGCAAGGCAAAACGACGCAAATAGGTCTAGAGAGCCAGCCATGGCTGATGCCATCTGTCATTTCAGGAGATAACTGTTGTTACAGCTACAATTGCCGGGCCCACCTGGCACCTATTCTTAGATCCTTCATGATAGTTGCTAGAATTCGACATCTAAATAATCAATCCCTGCTCTTTTCCCTACATTTTTAATTACAAAAATTGAATTGACACTAAAAGTTTGGAAAATAATTCTCTGCTAGACTGGAGGCTCTATGAGAGAAGAGATCATGTTGGATTCACCACCGCACATGCAACTAGAGCAGAGCCAGGCGCGTGGACGGCTGTCCCACATTTCTCCAGCAAGTCAGTGCACGCCATGCGACACTCCCTTCTATTGTTTCATATGCAAAAAATGCACATGGCTCCAATAATATGCATCCAAATCTATACCCTGCTTTCTCCATAATGAACTTTCAAATATTTTTCTATATTGCACTTGTCATCATCTTTTGGCATCCATAGGAGTTATAAAATGTACTATGACTTCTATTATTAACTATTTAAATGGTTTCTGATTTTTCACCATTATAAATGATGCTAAGATAAATAGACTCTCACATATTTTCTTTATATTTTGAAATATTTAGGATAGATTCCTAGAAGTGGCCCTGAGAAATGAGCCAAAGGGTATTAAAAAAAACTTTAACTCTCAACAAATATTTGCTACCTTCATCTTGTTATTTTTTAATTTTAAATAATTTTATATTTTTCAATTACAGTTGACATACATTATATTAGTTTCAGACATACAACCCAGTGAGTAGACATTTATGTAACTTACAAAGTGATCACCCCGATAAAACTAGTATCCATCTGACGCCATTCACAGTTGTTACTTGATTAAATTCCCTGTGCTGTACTTTACATCCCCATGACTATTCTGTAACTACCAATTTGTATTTCTTAATCCCTTCACATTTTCACCCATTCCCTCAACCCCCTCCCACCTGGCAAATGTGAAAATGTTCTCTGTATCTATGAGTAGGTTGCTATTCTCCTTGCTGGTTTATTTTTTTCAAAGGCAAAAATACTTTATTTCAATTTTAGAGAAGCTACCACCTTCTCCTGCCCACTTGGATGCACAGAGAGACACTGGGTCAAGAAAGCACAGACAGAACTGGCATCGCCACCATCAGTTGCCTTCTCTTGCAATGGAAGGCTGCCTTGCTCTCGTCAGAGTTGACCCATAAGGTAATGTAGGCATCTACATGGTACAGCTCCTGGGGGTTCCCCATCACCAGGTGGTTCTCCCCCATTTCTAAAGACAGCTCTAGAGCTCCATCTACTTTGGGGAGGTCAATTCCACCAAGAAGAGGTCAGGGGTTTCCAGCCAAAGGGTCAAGCAAGGCTTCTCAGGGCCTTCCTTGGGTCTCAAGAACTTGGTTATGTACAGATTCCCCTGCTCCTGGATCTGAGGACATTGCAGGGAGATAGAGCCCATAAATAGCCAGTTCTTCAATATATGCCACTCTGGATTCAGCTGCAGGCTGTATTTGTCCTCTAGGCCCTCTGTGGCATTGATGATCACAAACTCTCACAGGAAATTGCTGTTCTGCATCCAGTTCAGCATGAGGCTCTCCCAGGCTCATGGGGACGCAGGACCAGCTTGGTCCTCCTGTAGCATTTGAAGTATCTCATCTTCAGTCCTGTCAGCCAGAGGAGGGATGGAGAGTGACAGATTTTGATGAAAACCTTCCCTTGGGATGATGACTTGGTTTTTATGCAGAAGCCAGGTTGAGGTTGGATCTGTGCTGATTCTGGCCTACTTGTCTGGGCTTGCTGGAGCGCTGTCATCAAATCTGTTGGGAGTCAATATCTCTAGGTCCTATGTGCCAGGTGTGTAAATAGCAGCCACTCTTCCTGTCTCTCAAGATTTCCTTGGGCAGAGCACCCAGCAGTCAGTGGAAAGTGGTCTGGGGGTGATGGCTGCCATATGTGCAGGGCCCCACACCCAAGAGATCTTCACCACCCTGGAGTATGGACCAATGTTCGGTTTACTTTGTTTTTAGATTCCACATATAAATGAAAATATATTGCATTTGCCTTTCTTTGTCTGACATATTTCACTCAGCACATACCCTCTAGGGCTATCCATGTTGTTGCAGATGGCAAGACTTTATTCTTTCTTATGGATGAGTCACATTACTTTGTACATATGCACCACTTCTTTATTTATTCATCTATTGATGGACACTTCAAGTTGCTTCCATATTTCAGCATTTGTAAATAATGCTGCAATAAACATATGGATGCATAGGTCTTTTCAATTTAGCATTTTGGGTTTCTCTAGTAAATACCCAGAAGTGGAATTGTTGGGTCCTTCTTTGTCTCTCATAACAGGCTTTGTTTAAAAGTCCATTTTGTCTGCTATAAATTAAAACAAATATGGTTTAACTTTAAAAAAATGTCTATTTTGTCTGGTATAAGTATTGCTACCCCAGGTTTTGTTTCCCATTTTCATGAAATATCTTTTTCCATCCATTTGCTTTCAGTGTCTGCATGTCTTTCATTCTGAAGTGAGCCTCTAGTAGACAGCATATGTAAGGGTCTTGTTTTCTTTTCCATTCAACCACCCTATGTATTTTGATTGGAGCATTTAATTCATTTGCACTTAAAGTAATTGTTGATAGATATGTATTACTGCCATTTTATTATTCATATTTTTACCTTTCTTCTTCTTGAAAAGACATTTTACTTTTTATTTTATTGATTATGCTATTACAGTTGTCCCATTGCCCCTCTTCATTCTTCTCTACACCCCCTGCACACCCCCTCCCACCTGCATTCTCCCCCCCCCCACCCTTAGTTCATGTCCATGGGTCATATATATGTTCTTTGGCTTCTCCATTTCCTATACTGTTCTTAACCTCCCCCTGTCTATTTTGTACCTACCATTTATGCTTCTTATTCCCTGTACCTTTTCCCCCTTTCTCCCTACTCCCCCTCCCCACTGATAATCCTCCATGTGATCTCCATTTCTGTGATTCTGTTCCTGTTCTAGTTGTTTGCTTAGTTTGTTTTAGTTTTTGTTTTTTTAAGTTCGGTTGTTGACAGATGTGAGTTTGTTGTCATTTTACTGTTCACAGTTTTGATTTTGTTCTTTTTCTTAGATAAGTCCCTTTAACATTTCATATAATAAGGGCTTGGTGATGATGAACTCCTTTAACTTGACCTTATCTGGGAAGCACTTTATCTGCCCTTCCATTCTAAATGATAGCTTTGCTGGCAAGCTTAGCTTTCCATTCTAAATGATAGAGTGATCTTGGATGTAGTTCCTTGCCTTTCATGACTTTGAATACTTCTTTCTAGCCCCTTCTTGCCTGTAAGGTTTATTTTGAGAAATCAGCAGAAAGTCTTATTAGAACTCCTTTGTGGGTAACTATCTCCTTTTCTCTTGCTGCTTTTAAGATTCTCTCCTTATCTTTTTTTTTAAGATTTTATTTATTTTTAGAAAGAAGGGAAGGGAAGGAGAAAGAGAGGGAGAGAAATCAATGTGTGGTTGCATCTCATGCGCCCCCTACTGGGGACCTGGCCTGCAACCCAGGCATATGCCCTGACTGGGAATCAAACTGGTGACCCTTTGGTTCATAGTCCATGCTCAATCCACTGAGCTACACCAGCCAGGGCTAAAAAATGTAAATAAAATGTTTGTCCAAGTATTTTTAAACTGTAAAGTGCTATATAACAATAATTTTTTTAAATAGCCCTGTTATTAGATTTAAAAAAAAGTCACGTCTCTGAAGTGACAGGTGGAGATTTTTCTTTTCTCATAAACCTTTTATCATTATTTAATTATTTGTGCTTTTAAGAGAAGATAATACTTTGATTTTAAAATTAAACACACAAGCCCAGGACTTGGTTAGAGAAAATGTGCCTATTAATTTGCTTCCAGAGGATAATTTAACCCTTTCGGTACGAGCGCTCTTTCCACAGCGACACTCCCGCTGTACGAGGTGAGCCATTGTGAGCCACTGTATGGGCGCCGGATATATCCGGCGCTCGTCCACACAGGTCATCAGATGAGCGCCGGATATATCCGGCACCCGTACCGAAAGGGTTAACCATTTGGAAGTCCCCTCTATTACCTAAACAACCAAAGGGGCAAATTAAGAAATAACCTACAGCTGCTCAGGCCCCCATTACCAGGAAATTCACCATTTTATTTTGCTGGACAGAGGTTTGGGTTTGGTATCTTTCTTCCCACCGACACCCCAGCTTTGAGACAAAATTAACGTATGACATTGTTTAAGTTGAAAGTACACAGAGTGATGATCTGATGTACATGCGCTATGACCTGGTTATCACAGTCAGGGTAGCTAATACAGCCACCAAGGTGCTCACACAGTTATTGGTGTGTATGTGTGTGTGTGACGAGAATCTTTCAAGTATACAATACAGTGTTGTTATCTAAAATCACCATGATGTACATGAGATTCCCAGAGCTTATTCATCTTACAGCTGGGAGTTTGCATCTTTTGATCACCTTCACTCATTGCCCCCATGCTCCGATGCCCCCAGTCCCTGCCAACCACCAACCTATCTCCATCAGTTTGGTTTTTATGGATTCCACATACATGTATACAGTATTCGTATTTCTCTGTCTGATTTATTTCACTTACATAGTGCCCTCCAGGTTCATCTATGTTGTCACAAATGGCAGGATTCCCTTCTTCTTCCTTAAGATTTAATTAATTTATTTTTAAAGAGAAGGGAAGGGAGGGAGAAAGAAAGGGAGAGAAACATTGATGTGGAAGGGAAACATTGATGTGGGAGAGAAACATCAATTGGTTACCTCTCGTATGTGCCAACCATGGACCAAATCATCAAGCCAGGCGTGTGCCCTCACTGGGAATCGAACTCACAACCTTTTGGTCTGCAGGACGACACCCAACTAACTGAGCCACATTGGTCAGGGCAGGATTTCCTTCCCTTTACGACTGAATTATATTCCATTGTATACATATACCACATTTTCTTTATCCATTCATCCACCTATGGATACTTAGGTTGTTTCCACATCTTGGTTATTGTAAATGGTGCGACATGAACATGGGAACGCGGGTATCTCTTTGAGATAGTTTTCCTTTCCTTTGGATATATATCCAGAAGTAAAACTCCTGGATTATAAGGTAGTTATATTTTTAATTTTTTGAAGAACCGCCATACAGTTTTCCATAGTGAACCCACCAATTTACATTTCCACTAACACTGCACAAGAGTTCCATTTGCTCCACATTCTCATCAGATATATGGCTTACAAATACTATCTCCCATTCCATGAGTTGCCTTTTCATTTTGTTGTTTTTTTTTTTGAAGACTTTATTTACTTATTTTTAGAAGGGAAGGGACAGAGGAAGAGAGGGAGAGAAACATCAATGTGTGGTTGCCTCTCCCACACCCACTACTGGGCACCTGGCCTGCAACCCAAACATGTGCTCTGACTGAGAATCGAACCAGCGACCCCATGCTTCATAGGCCGGCACTCAGTCCACTGAGCCACACCAGTCAGGGCCATTTTGTTCATCTTTTCTTTTGCTATGCATAAGCTTTTTAGTTTGATATAGTCTCATTTATTTTTGTTTTTGTTGCTTCTGGAGGTTTGTTTTAAGTAATTTGCATTGGTGCTGCTAACACAAACCTAGTCATCTAAAAGCTAAGGTTTACCTAGACAAGAGAGAACAAGATGGAACAAGAGAGGCAATTTAATCTTTAAGCAAAACTGGGCTTGTTACCTCCATTTATTTCCCTTCGAGAAGGTGAACGTTTCGGAAGAATGTCAAGAGGGCAGAATGCCAATCCTAATAAAAAAAATCATCTCAGTAGGTGGAGGTACCTCTTGACTCAAAGGATAGAAGATATTGTTTGGGTATTCAACCCCTTAAATGCTGCTACCCAACCTCTAGCTCAGCAAGACTCACTACAAACTTCTTTTGATATAATGAATCTCTCAGGTCCAGGAAAATAAAAAGGATGTGGCAGAAACCTGTTGTGGAAAGCTACCAAACAAAAGGAAAGATGAGGAACTCTTCGTATATCTAAGGCAAGAGAACAGCGCTGGGAAAGAAGACCAGGTCTGTGGGACAGCAATAACTATTATAAAAGTGAATCTGTAGACAGAAACTCTTCTTTTGAAAAGAATGAACTGAGTAGTAAGAGTGAAAGATGTTCCAAATAAGTTTCAGTACAGTGATACTTGGGTGATATGCAGAAGACAATTAAAATAAGTTTACCCAGGGAATCTACAATTATTTGAAAACAAAAAGTTTTTTAAGAACTATTTTTTACCTGAAGCCAACACAGTTTCCCATGACGACAAACATTTGCTCCTTCTGCAGCCACACCCAAGACACTCTGCTTCTTGATGTGGAACATCTGGAAAGAAAAGGAAGAAAATACAATTCTCCAGGGAATCAATTTTGATATCATTAATGACACAAGTAAAGTGAACAAAGTAGATCATATTTTTTAAACTCACAAAATCTAACTAATCCAAAACAGGAGGCTGCTTCATACACACACACACACACCCCACCACCACCACCACGCCACACCACTAAACACTTGTGATCCTCTTTTTAGTTTTCACAAAATTATTATACAACTGGAAAATAAATCATTCATTTTCCCAATGTTAGGAAGAATTGAAAACTTCGGTGTCTTTTGTTACCACTGATGCAACAGAGAAAGATGCATCAAAGACAGCACCATAACACAGGGCAACTTACTGTCCTGAAGGGGACTCACGCAGTGGCTGGGTTTCCCAGTGTCTACTGGTCAGAATCAGAGAAACAAGGATTCAGCAGGTCCCTTAAAGTCTTGGATTCATTAAATTACTCAAAACTGAAGTAGTGGTAACCCAGGAACATATGTTGGTCCTTTGATTATCTATACTCTTATCCTACTAGTTTTTCAAAAGATTATATAACTCTAAGATCCTTAATCCACAATCTATAAAAATATCTGCATGATACAAGATACTCCCAGGTAGGTAAATTACTCAAGAATACAAGGGCATGGTAATCTACACAGTATCTTCCTTTAGAGAAGAAAGTGTTCTATATCTTGAGTATCTTTTATCACCAATGAAAAAAGGAGAATGAAGTTTAGTTCCATCCTCAACCAACAACAAGAAGGCTGCAGAACTGGGAACAAAGGCTGTACTTCCCTACTGATGAGAATTTCCAACTACCTCTTCAAATTCCCAAAGCAAAAGTTCTTATCCCATTTCTGTTGTTGTTGTCATGGACCCTTTAAACAATCTGTTGATATAGAAATAATTCTTATAACTTAATTTAAAAGTGGGCAAAAGAATAGACATTTCTCAGAAGAAGGTATTCATATAGCCAAAAAGCACATTAAAAAAATAGTCAACATTATTAGCTAGCAGGGAAATGCAAATCAAAACCACAGTGAGATGCCATTTTACACCACTAGAATGACTATAATCAAAATCACAGGCAACATATTCTCTAGGCTTTAAATATCATTAGAGGCTAACTCTTGGAATCTCCATCTGAGACCATTTTCCTCATCTCTGGATTTACATTCAAACTTAGGTTGACAGAAACTAAATCCCTAATTAACCTCCCCAAACCTTTTCCACCCATAGTCTTTCCCATCTCGGTTTAATAGCAACTCCACACTTCAGGTAAGAATGTGGAGAAATCAGAATCCTCATATCCTGCTGGTGGGAATGTCAAATGGCACAGAAGCTTTGGAAAACAGTTTGACCAATCCTTAAAAAATTCGACATCAAGTTACTGTATGACCCAGCAATTCTACTCCCAGGTATCTATCCAAGAGAAATGGAAACATATGTCCACACAAAAACCTGTACATGAATGTCCACAGCAGCACTGTTATAATAGCCAAAAGGTAGAAACAACCTAAATGTCCCTCAAATGGCAAAAGGGTAAGTGAAATGTGATATACCCATACAAAGGAATATTTGGCAATAAAAATAAGTGAAATACTGGTATAAGCTATTACACAGACAGACCTTAAAAATGTTATGCTAAGCAAAAGAAGTCAGTTACAAATGAAAATATATTTTATGGTCCCATTTATAGGAAATGTCTTAAACACTCAAATCCATAGAAGCCAGAAATAGATTAGTGACTGTACCAGGGCTAGGGAGGGGTTAGAGGTGATGGCTAAGGAGTATGGGGTTTCTTTTGGGAGTATTCAATGTTCTAACAATCATTTTGGTGACAGATGTACAACTCTTTGAATACATTAAAAGTTAGAGAACTGTACATTATAAATTGGTGAATTTTATGGTATGTGTATTATATCTCAACAAAGCTGTTTAAAAAAAAAAAAAAAGAATCTATTGGAAGCTAATGCTCTCTCAAAAAATGTACCCATGAGACTTCCAGTCAAGATGGCAATGTAGACAGACATGGCTTGCCTCTTCATACAACTACATGGAAGTTAACAACTAAAAGACAGAACAACCATCACTCAGGAACGTTAGAAATCGAGTTGAATGAAAGTCTGACAACTATGGAATAAAGAAACCACATCCATTCAGACTGGTAGGAGGGGCGCAGATGCTGAATAGGCTGGCCCCACACACATGTGGATAAAAATTTGAGAGGGATATCTCAGGAGCAAGGAGTCCCAAACCTGAACCAAGCCCTCCAGCCCAGGATTCCAGTGCCAGGAAGATAAGTCCCCACAACTTCTGGCTGCAAAAACCAGCGGA
Source organism: Macrotus californicus (assembly GCA_007922815.1). Classification (NCBI taxonomy): domain Eukaryota; kingdom Metazoa; phylum Chordata; class Mammalia; order Chiroptera; family Phyllostomidae; genus Macrotus; species Macrotus californicus. Next base: position 23,773 of record VMDR010008067.1, on the reverse strand, counting down.
GACTGAGTTGGTGAAGGAGGCTGCTGGAGCCCTAAGCAGTTCCCTTGGGAACCCACACACAGACTCACCTACTCAAACTCACTCCCTCTGAGCTCCAGCACTGGGGTGGCAGCTTGAAAGGCACCAGTGGCATACAGGGAGAGACTGAAGTGTCTGGCATTGGGGTGAGCAGAGGTCATTGTCCCTTTGCTCAGCCCTCCCCACAAGAGCTGGTAGGCTAATGCCATATCTGAGACTCCATCAACCTGGCTAACACTGTGTGACCCACTATGGAGATCTACAGAGGCCCCACCCAACTTGTGGGCCCACCCAAGCTGCTTTTCCATAATAAGGGCTGGTCTTAGCTCCTAAATCCGATCAAACAAGCAACAGCTGGCCTCAGTGAGGCCTAGTGACAGCCAGATTAGAGTCACAGCTTGGCTTCACCTGGGATTCTCTAAACCCAGCACAAGTAGCAGACTTCTTAGATTGTTTTACAGCTCAAGCAGGTGTCCTGGGCAAAACACAGGTGGCAGTTGACCTTGACCTGTACCACCCAGGAAACCCCAGGGCCAAACACCCAGTGGGCAGCTACAGACCATGTCGGAGCACCACCACCCTGCCCCTACACAGCTGATCCTCCACGGAGGGTGCAGGTTGGTGGTCAGTGGTCAGTCAGTCCTTGCAGCTCACTGGCCTGGGTAAATCCTCCCCATTGATCTCCCAACAGCAACCAAGGCTCAACCACTAGAGTGAGTACTCAGCCCACACAAAGGGCACACCTCGAGTACCCAGTTTGAGTGATACGGGAGGCTGTGCCACTGGACCCTACAGTACACCTACTACATTAGGCCATACTACCAAGATATGGAGACAAAGCAGCTCTACCTGATACATAGAAACAAACACAGGGAGGCTGACAAAATGAGGAGACAAAGAAACATGGCCCAAATGAAAGAACAGATCAAAACTGCAGAAAAAGCCCTGCCTGGTGTAGCTCAGTGGATTGAGCGCAGGCTGCTAACCAAAGGGTCACCGGTTCGATTCTCAGTCAGGGCACATGCCTCGGTTGTGGGCTAGGTCCCCAGTGAGGACCACATCAGAGGCAACCATACATTGATGTTTCTCTCCTTCTCTTTCTCCCTCCCTTTCCCTCTCTCTAAAATTAAATAAAATAAAACCTTAAAAAAAACCTCTAGAAAAAGAGCTAAACTAAATGGAGATGAGCAGTCTATCAGATGCAGAGTTCAAAACACTGGTCATAAGGATGCTCAAAGACCTTAGGGAGGACCTCAGCAGCATAAAAAGACCCGGTCAGAAACGAAAGATACACTAACAGAAATAAAGAACAATCTACAGGGAAACAACAGTAGAGTGGATGAAACCAAGAATCAAATCAATGATTTGGAACATAAGAAAGCAAAAGACAACCACACAGAACAACATGAAAAAATATTCCAAAAAAATAAGGATAGTATAAACAGCATCTGGGTGCTTCATAAGGGTGCCAGAAGGAGAAGAGGGAGAGCAAGAAATTGGAAATCTATCTGAAAAAATAGTGGAAGAAAACTTCCTAATTTGGTGAAGGAAATAGACATGCAAGTCCAGGAAGTACAGAGTCCCAATTATGATGGATGCAAAGAGGTCCACTCCAAGATACATCATTATTAAAAGGCCAAAGGTTAAAGATAGAGATCCTTAACAGTAAGACAAGTTACCGGAAGGGTGCCAGATGGGATGGGGAGGGGAGAATGGGTGAGGAGGTGAGGGGATTAAGAAGTACAAATAGGTAGTTACAGAACAGCCATGGGGATGGAAAGTACACTATAGGAAATAGAGTGGCCAAAGAACTTATACACAGGACCCATGGACACGAACAATGGTGGGGGCATTGCCTGAGGGAGTAGGGGACACTGGGTGAAGGGGAGCAAAGGGGGAAATATCAGGACAACTATAACAGCATAATCAATAAAATATAATTTAAAATATTTTTAAAAATCAGCCTGGTTGGTGTGGCTCAGTGAATTGAGTGCCAGCCTGCTAACCAAAGGGTCACTGGTTCAATTCCTACTCAGGGCACATGCCTGAGTTGTGGGCCAGGCCCCCAGTAAGGGGCATGTGATAGGCAACCACACATTGATGTTTCTCTCCCTTTCTTTCACTCTGCTTTCCCCTTTCTCTAAAAATAAATAAATAAAATCTTTTTAAAAAATTTTAAAAATGTATCCATGCAGACATAAGCATAAGCTTGCACCTAAACAGAAAGCATAATGACTCCCCAGAAGTCCACCAGTGAACCGTACCCTAGGCTGCCATGCCTCAAATTAATAAATGGTTACAGAGAAACTGTCGAAACAGAGCATCCAGAATTGCCTCTTTAACATATAAGTAAAAATGAATTTCTGACTTTCCTCTAAAAGTGCCAATGGCAGTCCATCTCACTCAAGTCAAATTCAAAATCCTTGTAATGTCTAAAAAAGCCCTACCTGATCTACCTCCTGTTTCTTCTCATTTTCTGTTATTCTTCTTCACTGTGGTCCTGCCACACTGACCTCCCTGCTGTTCCTTCACACCAGCCAAGTGTGCTTTAGTTTCAGGGCCTTGGTACTTGCTAATTACACCTTCTTTAATTTCTTTACCTAGGTAGCCACATCCTTGGCTCTCTCCTTTCAGGTCTGTGTTCCAAAGTTATCTCTTCACAGAGGCTTTCTCTGCCTAAAATTCTCTGTCACTCTATTCACCACACCACACTTTATTTTTCTTCATAAATCCAATCACCAGGTGATATACAATTGTTTATTTTCTTGCACTAAAATGTAAGCTCCTTGAGGGCTGGAAACTGATTATTGTTTTACCCCAGACCTCAGAGCAATACCTGGCATATAGCAGGCACTCAAATATTTCGTTAAATTATTAGAGAAAACATCAATGATCTTACAGTAAGAGGAAAATTTGTGAGACACAGACATGATACCCATATGCAGACAATACTGGGAATGACAGAGGCAATACTTACTGCAGCACCAAACTTCTGCTGGAACTGATCAACGACTGTGTATGTCACCTCTTCTTCCTCTACAGGGGAATGACAGTATTAGAGATGTTTGTCTTCCTTGGAGGTAGAATAGCCTTCCCACTAATTCTAGCCATATTAATAAACTCCTTCTCTGTTGCAACTCAAACACCCAATGTTATTTCATCATCACCTGCATCAGCCCATCACAGAGTGGACACTATTAGCATCCTGTTTGTCAACTGAGAATAAGCAAAAGCCCCACCAATGATAATTTTATGAACTATTTAGTCATTTCTTGTGATAATCCAGGAATGTTTCCCTTCTCATAGGTTAATGTCTTAAAGTACTTCAAGATATGCATTTTTTTAAACTTTATTTTTATTGTTGACACTATTACAGATGCCCCCATTCGCCCCACCCCTTTGCCTGCCTCCACCCAGCCCTCACCCCCTTCCCTCCAGCCATCACCACACTGTTGTCTGTGTCTATGGGCCATGCATACAGGTTCTTGGCTGATCCCTTCACCTTCTTTCATCCAGTCTCTCCCTCCCCCCGCCCTCCCCAGTCTGTTCCATGTATCCATGCCTCTGTTGTTGTTTTTTTGTTCAGCAGTTTATTTGGTTTATTAGAACCCACATATAAGTGAGATCATATGGTATTTTTTTCCTCTGGCTTGCTTACTTCACTTAGCATAATAATCTCCAGGTCCATCCATGCTGTCACAAAAGTGTATTCATAACAAAAAATGTACAATTTAAAATAAATTTTTTTAAATAAAAAAATAAATTAGTCCTGGAGAAAGGCCAATGTCCACCCTTTTGGAATTCTCTGGGTTCTGGAAATTAATTATTTTTAATTATGTAATTGAAAAGATTACAATTAGAGTATAATATGCAGTTCTTCTTCACCTCCCAACCTCTAAAACTTTGGAGGGGCACAGGACACAGTCCAGGTACCTCTCTTTGTTTTAACCACACTCCCTTGTTTGGTGACCTACCTCTTCTTGGTCTCAAGACTTTCATTAAATATCACTTACAGGCTAACTCTTGAATTTATAGCTCCACCTCAGACCTTTTTTCTCATCTCTAGACTCATATTCAAACTTAGGTCGACAGAAACTAAAGTCCTAATTATCTCCCCAAAACCTTTCCCACCCATAGTCTGTCCCATCTCGGTTTAATAGCTCAGGCTCAAACTCCTGAAGCCGTCCTGGATTCTTCACTTTCTCTCACGTCCACATCTGATCTGTCAGTACGCCGTGGGTCCTCCACCTCAACATGCATCCAGAGTTCCACCACTTCTTTTTTTCTTTTAAAGACTTTATTTATTTTTAGAGAGAGGGCAAGGGAGGGAGAAAGAGAGGGAGAAACATCGATGTGAGAGAGAAACATGGATCGGTTGCCTCTTGTCCATGCCCCAGCAGGGGGACGGAACCTGAAGCCCAGGCACGCTACCTGAACAGGAGGTGAATAAGTGGCCTTTCACTGTGTGGAACGACGCCCCACCAGCTGAGCCACACCGGTCGGGGCTGCCACTTCTTGCCATGCACACAGCTACTACTAGGGTCCGAGCCCATCACACCCACTCGTCTTAAAATGCTTCAGGAGCCTCCTGCACACGCTCTCACTCTTGCCCTTTTCAGTATTTCTCTACACAGCCTTCAGAGAGACTTGTTACAACAGAAGTCAGATCTCGCTACTTTCCTGCTCAAAACTCTCCAATGGGAAATACACGTTTTAAAATAGTATACGATCGCATAGAATATGAAATATTAGAGATAAATATGGCCATATATACGTAAGACATGCTGGAGACTACAAAACATTGCTGAGAACTTAAATCTAAACAAATGGAAAGATACACTAGGTGAATGAATTGGAATGCTTAACATTGTAAGGATGCCAGCATTCCCCTATCTATCAGTTCAGTGCAATCCCAATAAAAATTCCAGCAGGGTTTCTTTTTTTTTTTTTCCTAGAAATTAACAAGCTGATTCTAAAGTTCATAGGGAAATTTAAAAAAATAAGAATAGCCAAAACAACCCCGAAAAAGAACATCACCCCATTTCAAGCATAAATCAATTGTAAACAGTCTATTGTTGGTGTAAAGACAGAAAAATAGATCAATGTCACAGAATAGAGTGTTGAGAAATCAACCTACACACTCATAGACAACTGGTTTTTGACAAAGGAGCAAATGTAATTGAGTGGAAATATATAGTCTTTTAAACAAATGGTGCTGGAACAACTGGTTATTCACATGCAAAAAAGGAACTTCGATCCATACTCACATCTATACAAAAATTAACTGAAAATGGATCATAGACCTAAATGTAAACCTAAAACTTATGAAACAGGTAGAAGAAAATATAGAGAAAATCTTTGTTAGTTTGGGTTAGGAAAAAGTTTCTTAGATATAACATCAAAAGCATTATCCATAAAAGAAATATAGATAAATTGTAGTTCATCAAAATTTTAAAAGTCTGCTCTTTGAGACTTTAAGAGAATGAAAGCCAGACCACAGATTTAGAGAAAATATTTGCAAAGCATTTATCTGAGAAAAGACTTGTATCCAGAATATATAAAGAACTCCCAACACTGAATAATAAGAAAATACTTCAATAAGAAAAATGAGCAAAAGATATGAACAGATATTTTACCAAAGATATTCAATGGCAAATAAACACATAAAAAGATCTTCAAAATCCTTAGTCATTAGGGAAGTGGTAAATCCAAAAAATCCTCAGTGGCTCCTCTTCTCACTTCAGAGCAAAAGCCCCTTCAATGATTACGTCCTCCATGACCCACTGACCCCGCTTCATCTCCTACTACTCTCCTTGCTCCAGCACACTGATCTCCTTGCTGTTATGTCAAGATCCTGACATGTTCCCATCTCAGGACCTTTGTATTTGTTTTGTTTTTTCAGGCCCCAAAATTCTTCGCACAGATTTCCATATAGCTCCATCCCTCTCTTCCTCCAGGCCGTTACTCAGATGTCGTCATTTCAATAAGGCCTATCCCGGACACCCTTAATTGTAAAACCGCCCTCTACACAGACTTCTACTCTTTCTTCTGTTTTTTTCTCCACAGCATCTGGCACTAGCATACTATATATTATAGTCATTTATCTTATTCAATTATTTAGTGTGTGTTTCCTAAACCAGAGCTCAGTGAGGGCACAGATGCCACACCTCAGTATACCCAATGTCCGGATAGTGTGCGCTCAAATATTAAACAAACCAGCGAATCATACGTTATCTTAATTCAGGACCGAGAAGCAATGGCTTAGCTGAGCATTCCAGATGGAATCCTGACTCAGGGTCATGCCAACTCTGAAGAGTTGTGCACCACAGTAAAGAGAGGCCCAGCACTCACCTGACAGGCTATACTTGAGGTCATTCAGGAGAGAGGTGGTTGGTGCCTCAAAAGCAGGAGAAGGAAGCTCACATACACTTAGGTCTTCATCTTTCATTTTATCCAACTTGGTGTTCTCTGTATTTGGACTGTGCTTACAAAAAAGCAACACTCAGGTGAATTGTTCATTGTTGCTAATGCCATACACAGATTTTGCCACACGTCAATGGTAAGAACTCTAGACCTCTATTTCATAGATGGCCCATTCATCCACTGCTTACCTGACTTGGATATACCATCTAAAGATGGGAAAAATACCATCTATTTTTTCTCATTTCTATTACCTCATGTCATTTTAGGAATAACCCAGCTAGTGAATTAGAGTTAACACATTCTACCCTGGTGTGTACATTCGGGCAACATCATAATTAATAAAATTATTCCATTATACCTAACAGAGGATGCCTTTTCTTCCAGTGCAGTTTGTTCCGCTTCATCCAATAGTTCCACTGTAAAATAAACAAATGGCTTCCAACAGTTTCCAATCTGAAAGCAATTAATGCCCCATCTGTCCTCAGATGGACGGTGGGTGTCTGACTGTATACCACAGATAGTAATTAGAAATGAAACATTGGTCCCTAGAGGCCTTTATATGCTATCTATAAAAGAGAGTAGAAAAGACTATCCAAAGTACTAAAGACTCCTAATATTTATTTATTTATTTATTTATATTTTTCAACTACAGTTGACATTCAGTATTATATTAGTTTCAGGAAAACAGCATAGTGGTAGGACATTTATATAACTTACAAAGTGATCACCCTGATACACCTAGTACTCACCTGGACCACTCATAGTTATTGCAATATTATTGACTACATTCCGTATGCTGTGCTTCATATCCCCATGACTATTCTGTAACTGCCAATTTGTATTTCTTAATCTCTTCACCTTTTTTCATGCAGCTCCCCAATCCCCATCCCATCTGGCAACCATCAGTTGGTTTTCTATATCTATGAATTTGTTTCCATTCTGTTGCTCATTTATTTCATTTTTTTAGATTCCATATATAAGTAAAATCATATTTGTCTTTCTCTGATTTGTTTCACTTAGCATGATACCATCTAGGTCCACCCATATTGTTGCAAATGGCAAGATTTCATTCTTTAATATTCCACTACATCTTCTTTCAAATGTCTATTAATGGACACTTAGGTTGTGAAGACTCCCAACACTATGTCCCTATGTAGCTTCCTTGGCTATTCAGCAGGATTAAGGACCTCTTTACATGAGCCCTTTACCCTTTGTGTTCCAGGGCACCTTTGTGGTAATACAAATTGGTTCCAGAGGTATCTTTTCTCTTCTATTCATTCCCATCCTAATGCACTTTCTCTCACACTGTGTACTGTTATGGGGGTTTCTATAAAATCATTTACAGAACTGTCCCCTTCAAAACTCTCATAGGCTGGTACATTAGTAGTTCACCGACATGAGAGGTAATAAAAGCTAGACTGGAAATCACAAAAGATATATGAAAGAAAACATTCCACGAGATTCAGAAACTATTTATTTTTGACCTAGCAGTACAGGGAATGTAGGAAATATTATATACCATTGATTCAATGATGCACATTTTAAACAGCTCTGTAATTGTATATGAGTTACAGTAACTGCACATGACAATTTAATTGGCAGCTTTTTTTTTTCTTTCTTAGGGTGGGAAAAGTAATAGTATATGTTACAATTAATGGCATCTTAGATTCAATTAAGTACACTTAGTTACTTTTCAGGGGAAAAGGCTCTCAAGGGCCACTCTCAAATGTCTCTTTCCCCTGCACTATCTAGAAGTGTTGGGCCAGGGACAGAGAAGGTGAAATGCACTAAAAACAATGACTAGTCAATTATTATCCTCCATCTTGATAATTCTTATTCAAGGTGCTTTTCAGGGAGACCCCTCCATCTCTGATTGAGCCACAGGGCAAAGAAGGAGGTCATCTTTTGAGCTTAAAAATTATGAACAAACGCTAATCCTTGAGAAAGAATTTAGATGAAGTCCACGTGTACAGATCAGAAAGCCAGTCAGTGGCTAGTAATTCTCCTGAGTTAGGGAGATGGCAGTACTGATTCCACGTCTCATTACGAACCCACCCACAGCCTAGCTTTGCGCCAGTCCAGAGCTCTGCTTCTCAGCAAAGGCTAATAACTAAAACACAATTAAAAACCCCACTACTGCCACCACTATCGTTGCCACTTTATTAAAAGGCGTTCAAGGGACAGAGTGTTTACAGTAGCATGCTCAGTGACAAAGGACAGTTAGATAGATGGCTAGAAGTGGGTGTGGACTGGCTGTCACTAATTTGGTGAGATTCCGTCTCTCCCTCAACCTTACATCTTTCACAAAACACTCATCTTTCAAACAGCAGTAATCTCACTTACAGGAGTCCTTTCCTTTCCTCATATTGGCCCAAATGGTAAGAAAGGCAGAGCCCTACGCAGTCCCAGATCCCCCACTCCACCACCCTCTCCGCCCTGCACTGACCTTTATTCCTCCTAGGAGGGCTTTCTGATTTTAAGCTCTTGAAAGCAAAAACAGTTCTTGCTCCCAGCCCTTTTCTTAGCCCATTTGGCTTGTCTGAAGCACATGGACCAGCTGAGCTTCTATACTCCTTCAGGCAAACAACTGTACCTGTTCTCACCAAATGGCTTTTGTTGGCAGAAATAAAGAACAGAGCTGTTTCCTGTAATTCCAAAACCCAAAAAGCTCTGAAAACCAAAAAAAGTTTGGGTAACTCTTTTAGTAGCAAACCCTAAACTGACATACTATTTATAGTCCTATTTTATCCCACTTAGTATGATTATCCACCCATTTCCCTGTAGAAATGTTTTGTTACAGAGTGCTGCCTAGATCCACTTGAGGTATTATGTGACATGAACAGTGCATATCCTGTGTTAGGTTTCCAGAAGTCCAGAACCATTCTGGACTCTGAAACATTCAGCCTCAAGGTTTCAGTTAAGGGACTGTGAATGTACTATGAACCAGCAGTGCTGAGCTCACTTGCTGAGCAAGACAATTCCTTTCTGTTCAGACTCCTAGCTCTGCCTGCTGGCTGACTTCCAGTAATGAGCGCCAGCAACCCTCACTTTGTAAAACCAAGATGGCTAAAGACTATTCTGCTCATAATATCCATCGAAACAGTAAGGGTCAATTCTCAAATACCAACTTTAAGAGTTCCTAAATGCAATATTAAAGGCAAGATATTTTTTCAAATATTGGGATGAGGCAGTGCTTTTAGTTTGTTACTAATGAAAATCTCAATATCAGAATTCAAGAAATATGAAGCTCTCACCATTCACAATCTCATGCCCAAAAAACATCTTCACTCCTGGGATACTTCGACCAGTCTCCACATTCCTCACTGTTATAGAAAACAATTCAGTCGGTTGATAAAAAAATATTTCCTAAAACTATAAGAAAATATGATGTCTCTCAAAGGTGTCCAATCTGAGTTTTATAAAAATTCCCAAACTATTTTCCCCAAGGAATGAAGCATCAACAAAAAATTACAAAGCTATAGTTTTGAAACAAGTAGAATAAAAAACAGAGGGAACCTCCTTGGCCACTGTGGCTCAATTGGTTGGAGCATTGTCCCATAATCCAGAAAGACTGCAGGTTCGACTCCTGGTCAGAGAATATGCCTAGGTTGTGGGTTTGGTCCCTGTTCAGGGCACGTACAAGAGGCAACAAATCGATGTTTCTCTCACACAGATGTTTCTCTCCTTCTCTTCCCCTTCCCTTCCCCTCTCTGTAAAATCAATAAGCATGTTCTTGAGTGAGGATTTAAAAAAAACAAAAACAGAGAGAACCTCAGAGAAACTAAAAGGGCAGCCGTAGTACCCTGAATTTAAATTACCCCAAAGAAGCCATGGCTCAGTAGCTCAGTTGGTTAGAGCATCGTCATCCCAATACACCAAGGTTGCGGGTTTGATTCTCTGGTCAAAGCACTTATAAGAATCAACCAATGAAAGCATAAATAAGTGGAACAACAAATTGATGTTTCTCTCTCTAAAAATCAATAATAAATGAAAATCTAAACTTCTTTCAAGAATATGCTAAGGCCTTTGGGGCTAAGTATTATATATACTTACTATATTTCCATTGATTTTTATTCCACCTAACTCCAGAAGAATTTTAAGGCAGCTATTTCTAGGGCCCATACTCATGCCATGCTACATGCTAGTAGTATTAATTGGCAGGGACAACAATCCAATTCCTCATAGCAGATAAGGGAATCAGGAGTTTAGACGTCATGCCTACAATATGGTGTTATTTTTCTAGATGGAAATGCTCACAGCAGTTGTTACATGAGAAAATGCTTGCAATAATGGTAACTAAAACAACTGTATTTATGATATACCAGACTTATATTATGTCCATTACATAAATCTGTCATTAAAGACTAGAGAGAAATTTACCAAAATATTTCATCTGGACTGAAGGCTTTGTGGAATAAGCAGGAGGCACTTACTGATTGTTGTGTACTCAGTACCATTTATTCAAGCTAGAAACATGCTCAACCTCCCCACAGACTGTGGTGTCCTACTGGATTTCCAGAGCATCTCTTTTAAGGGACTGACTCAGCTGGGTGGAATACCCTTTTCCCTGTACTTCCTCTTCCTCCTGTCTGGAACTCCGAGGTTTGAAGCCAGGTGCTAAAGATGGAAAAGCAGAAAGATGAAAAATCCCAGATCCCTGCCAACTTTGGGGAGTATCACAACAGACCTGGGATGTCTGCCTTATTTTATAAGGGAGAATAAACTCCTAATTTGTTTAAGCCCCTGGAAGCAAATCTGTTCCTAGCACCTGAGCATGGTTCCTAATGACACAGCATTAAAAATTTCAAGTAAGTAACTTGAAAACTCTTATGCCTCCCACTTAAAGATCTTTGGGATTGTTCCACGTTGCTTTCAGAAGTATCCAAATGCTATGACATGTAAGGTCCTTCTAATCTATCCATGCCTACTTCTCCGGCTTTATTTCTCACATCCTCACACTGAAATTTACTTAGGTTTTCTAAATGCAGCAAATTTTCATGTCTCTATATTTTTGTACATGCTGCTACTTCTGCTTAAAACAATATTTCCCTCAAAGTGCTCCCCAGCACAGCATCAGCAACACCTGGAAACTTGTCAGAAACATAAGTTTTTGATCCCTATCCTAGACCTTAAAAACCTTAAAAAACAAGTCTTCCAGGTTATTCTGATGTGCCAAGTTTGAGAACCACTGGCTTAAAACAGCCTTCCCCTTTCTTCCCATCCAGTTAATTCCTACTCACCTGAATAAAGTTCTGCCATCAATTCCTCCTTCAGGGAAGCCTCCCCCACTGTACTAACCCTACCACTCTCAGATCTAAATTACAGGGAGCTGAACCTTTGTGTTTCCATAGCATTTTGTGCGTCCCTTTATCAGAGAGGACATCACACTGTAGTACTACTATATTAATACTTGCTTATGTCTCCTTACTAGACTAAGTTTTTTGAGTGTTATTCATTTTTTTCCTTTTTTAAAGGATTTTATTTATTTAAGAGAGGGGAAGGGAGGGAGAAACAGAGGGAGAGAAGTATCAGTGTGCATTTCCCTCTCAGGCACTCCTTGTTGGGGACCTGGCCTGATGTGCCCTGACTGGGAATCGAACTGGCAACCCTTTGGATCACAGGCCAGTGCTCAATCCACTGAACCACACCAGCCAGGGCAGAGAGATGGGACAGTGTTATTCTTATCTAGATCCCTAGTACCTAACACATTCCTGGGATATAAAATTATCAATAAATAGTTACCAAGTGAATTAATCCTAGCCCACAAAGTCATAATATGGCTTAACAATACCAGTAATCTCTCAAATGCCCTTTATGCATATTTTAATTGTGAACTTGAAACTTACTATGCCAGGAAAACAACTACGCTACAAAGTCAATATTCTAGCTGAATAAAAAACTACATATTGCAGCTTCAAGGTGAACACATGGAGGATCCAGGATAATGGCACAACCAGAGAGGGCACGAAAACTTCGAGTCCCTTCCCACATACCTTGCTCTATGCATCTCTTCCATTTGGCTGTTCCTGAGTTGTATTGTTTATAATAAACCAGAAATGAACCTGGGAAGCTAGCAGGTGTAGAGGTTTATTTTATTACCATGAGAATAATACTGGGTTGGCCAAAAATTCCGTTTAGTTTTTCCTGTGTGATGGCTGTAGTAGTGCTTAGTTGTTTTAACTTCATTTGAAACAATTTTGTTAGATTGTATTGTGACAGCTGTCATATCAGCGTGCACTTAAAAAAACTTATCAAAATTGGTGGATTTTTGTGCAGCCATTTTAGTATCGAAGATGGAAGAAGATATGCAACATATTTGGCATATTATGCTTTATTTCAAGAAAGGTAAAAACACAACGGAAATGCAAAAAAAGATTTGTGCTGTGTATGGAGAAAGTACTGGGACTGATCAAACATGTCAAAAGTGGTTTGCAAAGTTTCTTGATACTATTGACATTTTGGCCAAATAATTCTTTGGTGTGGAGCTGGCTGATGCATTGGAAGATGTTTAGCAGCCCCCCTGGCCTCTACGCACTAGAAGCCAAAGGCGGGAGATAACTGACATACTCAAAATATCCAAATTAAGAAAGTTACTGGTGAAAATGAAAAATGCATGTTTTTTTTTTTTTTTTTACAGGAAACACTAAATGGACTTTTTGGCCAACCCAACAGATAATCACTGAGGTGGCAGAGCAGGAGCACAAGACATCAGATCCCTCCTGGCATCCGCACTGTTCCTAAGCAGCCTACCTACGTATGGACTTCTTGCATGAGAAAAATAAATGTCTTTGTGAATTTGTCTGTTGAAGCCCAAAGCAATTCTATCTAATGGGGAGATTATTTATAATTTCAAGATGTATATGGAGAAAAATGAAAAGAACTACCCAATTAAAAAACTCTCTATACTGAAATTGTCCACTATCATGTGAATAAATGCAGCTACGTTGCTCTGTTGGGGAAAACAGCATTCTAATCTTCCTCTTACCCCTCGCCTACAATAGGAATAATGCCTACTAATGACCCCAGTGGAGCCCAGAGTCATCACTCAAACTCAGTTATTAATCTCTTAAGTGGCAGAAGAGTACGAGAAATAACAAGAGACCTTTCTTCAGGACAACAATCTTGTTAGGGTCCACATGTTGGAGCACTCCCTCAAAGATGCCACAGACCAATGTGAGTTTCACCCTTCTCCACAAAATCTGATTGAGGAAATGGTAGTCACTGCTGACGTCCATGCCTTTTGATTCCAAAAGCAGTCTTCACATAATCTTCTTTTAGTATCTAGGCACCTGAAAATAAAAGAGATCTACGATTTTTTAAATATTTTGGGGAGAGTGGGCTTTTTTTCCTCTTTCCCCATACCTGGAAGGGACAAGAAAATTCAAACTATGAGAGCAATTCAGTTTTGTTCAACTTTTTAGAATGAGAATGAGAAAAAGATCTCTTTAAGCACCAACTCTAATATTTACAAGGGAAACGGAAAACCATAGGACTTAAGGCAAGGTAGGCTTGGCTTCTTTGTCTATAAAATGTGGTAACACCACCTTTCCTTCCTTTGCTGAATGAATAAGCACACTTAGAGGCTTTTAAAGGGCACACACTTATACCTTCTTAATACGAACCCAAAACATGAAAAGAACAAATGAACAAAAATTGATACTAACATTTGTGACACATGCTGCAATAAGCTGTTTACCCCGAAATGTCTGTGATCTACTACCCTCTTCTGTATCTAGCCTCTTCTAGATTAGTAACATTTCCAGAGCGTGACATCTTCACCAACCAAATCGTAAGTGACTTAAAACTCTCGCAGTTTATCCATTATCATTCCAGCTGCCATGTCACTGCCAGGGCCATTCCATCCCACCCTGGCCACAGCTCAGGCACTGGGCTGCCGTAGTATCACCAACAAGTCATCACCTGACAGATTAAACTGCCACGTGCCATACACTAGTTTTGTGAGATTCAACTATTTTTGTGAAAACGATGTGTGCTTGTTATAAAGAATGATAATGCAGAAATGTACAAAGAAAAAACTTTATCTTGCAGACATAAGTATCATTCATCATAGACACTCTTATTTTTAGTGTAATACTGTAGATTCAAAGATGAATCTTTTTTTAAGTATCTTTTAGAATCCTGTTATTTGGATGTTCTTGTATTTAGAATGCCAGATAAATTTTCCTCTATGGTTGTTTAAATTTAAAAGCTGCTTGCCTTTGCCACACTAGGAATAGTCAACCACTGAATTTGCAATTTACTTTAAAATAAAACATTGATGGAATAATTAAGGCATAATTCAACTAGGAAGCAGGTAAGAAGATACATAGTAATTTAAGCTAGATAAATAACCTATATTTTTATATTTTAAGGTCTAGCAGGATGTCCAAACTTTTGGCGTCTCAGGGCCACACTGGAAGAAGAGTTGTCTTGGGCCACAAATTAAATGTTGCAACATGTAATCACACACACACAAAAATCTCATAATGTTTTAAGTAAATTTATGATTTTGTGTTGGGCCACATTCATAGCCATCCTGGGCCGCATGCGACCTGCGGCCCTGGGTTGGACAGCCCTGGGAGAGTGCTTTCACAAATGTTATTTGTGGCCTGCAACATCCATTGCCTAATTTACACATGCAGAAACTGAGGCTTAAAGATTTAAGACACCTGCCCAAAGTCACATTTAGAAGGTAATGGAACCTGAACTAAAACCAGACACCTAGTAGAGGGTATGTGTAGTCCTAGGACAAGACCAAGTGTTAAGCATTCAGGGAATATTAAGTAACCAAAGTGTCTGAGAAAATCATTCTTCTTTTTTAAAGTCAATCCAATAGGCAAAAGAGGAATTTTCACAGAAACAAAAGGACATGAAATTTTTGGTCTTCCAGACCAAAAATTCATGTATATTTTTAAAAGATATGAAATAAAAGTTTGTGAAATGCTTGGCAAGTACGGAAACTTAAGAAATGTTAAAGTCAGAAAAAAACATTAACACAAAGCAAAGAAAGCTTCGACTGAGGACACCTTCAAATGGAAGATTCAAGATTAGGAAGGAAAAACTAAGGTCAGGATCTAGAGATGAGCTTCAAGACAGACTCACAACAGGGACATTCACGTGGCTGACATTAAGATTTTCCTACCATCCCCATACTCGCAAGATTAAAAAGCAGCTCCTATGGCTTCCAGACAGGCATATCAAAACCATCACACTCTGTACACGGAGGCAGACATCCCTAGGTCCAGCAAAAGCAAATCAGTAACGAAAACAACTCAGCGAGTCTAGAACCGAGGTCTCACGCTAAGCCAGCAAAGCCTTAGGTGAAGGTTAAAACTAATAACCCAAGTTAAATCGAGCAGCTTGCTAAGAGCCGCCCCCCGCCCCCCGCCCCAGTGCCTAGGTATTAAGGGATAGCCGTCAGAATTTGGTTCTAACCACATCTCAAACCTACTCTGTACAAAACAGCACTCAAGCCCTGGCCCTGTAGCTCAGCTGGGCCAAGGTGGAGCAGGTTGTGGGGCTTGATCCCACCCAGGTCAGGGCACCTACAAGAATCAACCAATGAATGCACAAGTAAGTGAAACAGCAAATCGATGTGTGTGTGTGTGTGTGTGTGTGTGTGTGTGTGTGTGTGTCTGTCAAAATCAAATTTTAAAAATTGAAAAAGGAGAAAAAAACACTTGAGGGTGTGTGTGTGTCGGGGGTAGGGGTGGGGGTTGTGTGTGTGAGGGGGTTCTTAAACGCATTGAAGCCACAGGAAAAGACCTACCGGTAGTTCACCTGAGAGGGTGTACTAATTTAACGGGTAGGGTTCATTGTTTTCAAGAAAAAAATATTCCATAAGAACAAAATGCAAAATTCCTCATTTTTAAGGCAAAATAATAAAATAAAAGGCGAGCCATACGCTAGGAATTCACGCTTCTCTGCTGTGTGGGGTTTTTATCCGAAGGAAGTTTGGGAACTCCTGTCCCAATTTTCGCCAAACGGTGAGTTCCTCCAGCTTCAGCCTGTACGACTTTAAAACTGGACTGCTGTTGAAGAAGAACTCTGGAAGAGTTCCAAGCCCCCGGCGGCGGTTATCTAAGGACACGGAAAACGTAGGGAGCGCAGGGAATCCGTTCAACTCAACGGACGCCAGCGGGGGCCCAACGAGAGCTCCAGCTGTTTCCAGAAGAGCCAATCAGCGCGCGGCCCCGAGACAGATTCCCCAGCGCCCCCAGCGGCCAGGAGGAAGAGAGGGCCTCTCGGAAAGAGGAGGAAATGCAACTCCCAGCATGCCGTTCCCAGGAGGCACACCCTGGAGTTCCCCCAAGCGACGTTTTGTCTATTTTTATTGTTTTTCCTGCGCCGACTGCTACCCATAGGGTGGGATTTCTGTGTTAGAGTTCTGTGAGGCACTGCTTGGCTACGGGCTGCCTGTCGCAGGCTAGCTTGTTGTAAAGTGAATCGATGGCATTGCCCCTTTAATTGCGGTCGCTAGAGCCAGAGTGGCATTGCCCTTTTAAGGATGGTTGCATCACAATTCCGGGGGTGGGGTCTACCGGTAGGGCTACCGGGCTAGGCGCTCCGGTGATTCATTCTGAGGCCGGAGCTGGGATCGCCGACGTCGTCTCCTGCGCCGGGCTCAGCCTCGTTCCTGATTGGCCACCCTCGGGGCCGCCCCCGGTCGCGCAACACCCTCGGATACCCTCCCCAGTCCGCTGTGGATACGCTGCCCTCTGCCTTTTTGACCCCCGGCCCTTCCTCTTTCCCCTCCTTCCCTCCGACTACCGCAGTCCTTTCTGGCGCGCCTGCTCCCGGAGGAGCTCCCGACTCGGTGATGGGGTCTCGGGCCTCCACGTTACTGCGGGACGAAGAGCTCGAAGAGATCAAGAAGGAAACTGGCTGTGAGTTCGGGTAGGGGGTGGGAACGCGACTGCGCGCCTCCGGCAGGCTTCAGGACCAAGGGCTGCTGCTGCCGAGGTCTGAAGCCGGGGTACCTGGAGGTTGCGGGGGTACTGGTCAGCCTGGAACTTCGGGGCTGAGAGCTGGAGAACCTGTTCTTCCAGCTACGGCTACCCGGAGCAGGGTTCTGGCTCTTGCGGGGGCTGTCTTTTGCCTGAAAGGCAGGCGTGTAGATTACTTGTACCACACAGACACTGTTCATTTCTCCTCTCCCAGCTAAGGAAAATCCCCGATCCCCTTTATCTTTCTTCTCACCAACCTGAAATTCAGGAATTCTGGATGGACCCTGTAGAAAACAAAATCGCTTTCTGGGCAAGGACTTAAAACCACTGACATCTGTGGGAAATCACAAACAAATTCTTGCCACAACTGGAAAAAAAACACCCGCAGAAAGTCAGATCGTATAGTAAGACTTTAAAAGACGTGACTCGGTGACAGGAGACCTTGAAAGAATCAGGGATCTGACAGTGTAAGACTTCTTCTGAACTTGCAGAGAAAAAGCGTGGGTACTGTGACCGCCGGTTTTTACTTACTCTGAGGATGCCTGCTGTCCCGATTTCAGCTATATTGATTTCCACTGTGCTGCTGTACTTTATGCAGTCACCATGGAAATTGGATATGCTCCAAAAATCTCAGTGTGAATTTGTACTAGGAACTGATTTTTTTATAGTCCAGTCTCTTCTTCATTAACCTGAACAAAGCGGCAACAGGGCTTTGGGAATTCAAATCTCTGTAAAACACCATCACCCACATTGGTGTAGCCCTTGGTAATGCATATATTTTCTATTCTCAATAACCCATTATGACTCTTGTGTTTTCCACGAGTTATGTAAGCATCTGAGATTTATCTCTTCTTGATACCTGTCTGTGATAGTGAGGTGACCAGTGGCCTATGTGCAGGTAATATTGGGGTGTACTGAGAGAACTACAGAATTGCACAGGCAGTGTGGCCTGAGATAAATTAAATGTTGTCCAGTGCTTTCTGACAAATTACACTTTCTAGAACCTTAAAGTTGAAAGGGCTGTCCTCAGTACTTGTCAGAGTGGATTACTGCTTTCAGCATCCCCTAACATGTGGCCATTATGCTTCTCCATAAAGACTAACGATGATGAGCTCACCATATACCATTGCTGTTCCTTTCATGGTTGTCAATAATGACAGAAAGTAGTTAGCTATTTATAATGTGCAGTATTTGTTTGGCTACTTGACTTTCTGGTCAAGCATTTTATTTTTTTATTTTTAGAGAGAGGGGAAGGGAGGGAGAGAAACATCAATGTGTAGTTGCCTCTCACCTGGCCCCCACTGGGGACCTGTCCCACAACCCAGCCATGTGCCCTGACTGGGAATCGAACCAGCAACCCTTTGATTTGCAGCCCATGCTCAATCCACTGAGCTACACCCTCCAGGGCTGGTCAAGCATTTTATTACATTTTGTGGCCATGATCCTTAGTCTCTTGAAAAGATAAGAACTATGTTAGGTCTACAGCGACACCAGAGTTAAAGCATTTGTGCTTAAAATAAAAAGTCACATTAATGAGGAAGTGTAAAGCATGAGGATGAGGAAAAGCTGTTTTTGCCTCAAGATAAAGGGAGCAGTAATCCTATTCTGACATATTTACATTTGACCAAATGAAAAGGGCCTGCGTACTAGAGGACTCTGGGTTATTTTACTGCATGGCTTGTGGAAACACAGAACTAAGTACTCCTGAAAGAGCTGTTTCCCTCGTTACCAAAAAGTGAGTCAAGCCTGAGGGAGAGCCTTAACCACAACCAGTGCAAATGTATGTACTGAGCCAGAAAGCCTAAAGAAACAAGTACTCACTGAATTTCTGCAGTGTCTGTATTCAGTACTGTGCTAGGTACTCCAAGCAAATGGTGGCAAAAGATGCCCACAACTTGGTGGTGGAGATAAACCCACGAGAGTTAGGATTTGCATCAGGATATAAGATTACTGAAATTGTGTGACACCCACCTGCAGAACTTGGGGAAGCCATTCGGGCCGGCCTTGTGGAGGACAGGCACTGGGTCTTGCCTCATGCAGGAATGGGTCACATTTGGATAAAGTAGAGCATTTTGGTGGCTTCCAAGAGCATTGCCCCCGCCTGCTGCACAGTCATTCCCCCTCACTGGGAGCTGAGCCGTCAGTTTATCGAGTTAGTGTCCATCAGCAGAGTTTATTTTATTTCATTTTTTTAAGTAAGTTTAAAAGTTTTCAGTTACAGTTGACATATGATATATTAGTTTCAGGCGTACAGTGTAGCGATGAAATAGTTACATAACTTACGAAGTGATCACCCCAGTAAGTCTAGTATCCAACTGACACCATACATAGTTATTAGAATATTATTGCAGAGTTAATTTTTAAAGCAGCAATTTTAGCATGATATCAAAGGCTTAGAAGAATAAAAATAACAGATACCTGAGGGTGGGGGAGACAGATGGAATTTGTCCTGTTTTCATCTGCTTCTAGGTTTGGGAAATTATCATTCAGAAACACTTGAAGTCAAACACAAGTATAAGAAGACATTTCACTGTTCCCTTTGCCTGAAGGAAAATGTAGCAAATGAGGAAAATTGACTTTAAATTGCAATCAATGAAAAATGTAAACAATTTTTCCTAAGTCTAAGTTGATTAGAATTCATGTATCACTAGTTTAGCCAGCATTTGAAATTTAATCTAAGTGATTCTGGGAAAGTAATTCTAGGTAAGAATTACCAGTAACACCTAGTCTTAATTATGCCTAAACTTCATTCCTGAGAATTATTTTTGGTGTTCTTGATTTAGTTTATTTTCTAATTCCTTTCATTCTTTAGCTTTTAAATTTTCTCCTTTGACAGTCTAGGAAAGAGTTATTTGAGTCATTGCCCATAGAAGAATCAACCAATGAATGCATAAGTAAGTGGAAGAACAAATCAATGTTTGTTTCTCCCTCCCTCTGTCCCTTCCTCTCTCTCTCTCTAAAATCAACAAATTAAAAACATTTTTTAAAAAATAGCCATTTAGAATATATGCACTCCTATGTTCATTGCAGCATTGTTTACAATAGCCAAGATATGGGAGCAACCCAAGTGCCCATGAATAGATAGGTGGATAAAACAATTGTGTGTGTGTATACATATACACAATGTAATATTACTTGGACATAAAAAAGAAAGAAATCCTAACATTTGGGACAGCATGTATGAACCTAGAGGGTATTATGCTAAGTGAAATGAGACAGAGAAAGACAAATACTATATGGTTTCACTTATATGTGGAATCTAAAGAACAAACCAGCCCTGACTGGTATAGCTCAGTGGATTGAGTGCTGGCCTGTGAACCAAAGGGTTGCGGGTTCAATTCCCAGTCAGGGAGCACATGCATGGGTTGCAGGCCAGGTCCCCAGTAGGGGGCCACGTGAGAGGCAACCACACACTGATGTTTCTCTCCCTCTCTTTGTCCCTCCCTTCCCTTCTCTCTAAAAATAAATAAAGTCTTTTTTAAAAATGGTGGACATATATTTTTTAAAAATAAAGAGCAAAATAACAAACAAATAAAATAGAAACAGGCTGATAAAGAAAATAGACTGATGGTTGCCAGAGGGAAGGGGGTTGGGAGGCTGGGTGAAAAAGGTGAAGGGATTAAGAACTACAAATTGGTCGTAACTGTGAAATGGTCATGGGGATGTAAAGTACAGCACAGGGAATAGAGCCAATAATGTTGTAATAACTGTGTATGGTGCCAGGTGGGTCCTTGAAATGTCAGGGGGAATACTTTGTAAAGTATATGATTGCTAACCACTATGCTATACACCTGAAATAGTTGACATAATATTGAATGTCAACTGTAATAGAAAAATAAAGAAAAAACAATTAGATTCAAGTAAGGAAAAAAAATTGAGTTCCAAAATCACTTGAGACAAATTGTGTAAATAAGAAGTAAAACATTAATACAGTGCCTGAATAAATATCAGAATATATACATCCACAAGAAAAAAATAGCCATTTAATCTGTGAAAATTAATTCATGCCAACTGATTAGTAGTGAATACAGATTCATTTCATTTTAGTCTGTAGATTCTGGTGTGTGTCATTCGGTATGGGGAGGGTGTTAAATTGGTTTAGGAAGTAAATTTTACTTCCTGGTGAGGTCTGTGTATGTTTCACGGGTATGGTGATGACAGAACTAGTGTGGACTTCCGGGCAGTTGCAACAAAGAGCACAAGGCTGGCAAAGGCCATTGAGAATAATTTCCTGGGCTAGAATATAAGGGGAAGTTCAGCTTCAGGCCGTGGCTGCTACTACCTTCTAATGCGGGATCTCTTCCTGGCCCTTACCTGCCATGCTATAGTCCCTGAAGTTTCTGTCACTACAGAAGACCCTTCTGCCTTCTGGCTTTTACTGAAATAGAAATGCACATAGTATAACTTAACACCTGCGGTTTAAGTGATTTGTACATCTCTGTACTCCCCCTCAACTTATAATGAAAATTTTCAAATACAAAAAAAAAGTTAAAATAGTATAATGGTCTATACACCTTCCACCTTAATTCAACAGTTGTTAACATTACACTCTATTTACTTTATCTATTTATACATATTTTTTAATGAACCAGTTGAAAGTTAGATATCAGAACTCTTCATCCCTAAATATTTATGCATGGATAGGGATTTTTGCTGCATAACCACAACTCTCTTATCACGCCTGAGAAAGTTGACAATAATTCTGTTACACTATCCACCATTCAGTCCATGTTCAGATTCCTCCAATTTAAAAAAAGGTTGTTTGGTTGTTTCGGGGTTTTTTAGTGTCTTTTAAGTCTCTCATTTTTTAGATTCCCTGAGAGAGTAGGTCAGCTCTTGAAGTTCCCTTGTCAGGGGAAGTGCTGGCGTGTGGAGTGTTCAGGGAGAATAATTAGGGGTGCGGGGTTTGCACCTCAGTCTTTTATCTAAAGTTACCTTTGGTTGCAGTTGTATGCTTTACCTAAGTCGTCGGTCTCTTTTCCGGCGTTAAGATTTAAAATAAAGGCAAGGGCAAAATCACTTTTTTTTTTGTTCCTCCCTTTTCATTTTTATTTTTCCATCTGCTCTTCCTCCTTAGTGTTTGGTACTTGTCTGAAATGCCTTCCTCCTCTGAGCTCGAGCCAATGATGATAGAAAGGTTTGGATGATTAGCAGGGCCTTCTAAGTAATCTTTCAACAGTATAAAATAATTATTTGCCCATCAGCAGAGAAGAATACAGCTGCATTCAGACATGTCCATGTGCACAGCCTTCTGAGAGTCATTGTCAGCTCCTGAGACTCTCAGGTACCGAGACTTGCAGGTTTGGGGCACCTGTCCTGCCAGCCAGCCTAGCACCTTCTGGTGAGAATGTTCCACTGGAAACTTGTCCTGCCTTCATTTGTGGCAGGCAGTTCCAATACCTTTCTGCTTCTTGAAGTTGCTCTGAACACTATGCCTGGAAGGCTGCCTTATATTCTTGGTCACAGTGGATCTAGCACCAAAATTAAAGCTTTAACTTTCCCTTCCTTCCTCTCTCCCTCCCTCCCGCCACCTGTTTTCTTCTTTTTCCTTCTCTTCTGTCTTTTTTTCCTTCTCCTTCTCTCCGCCTCCTCCTCCTTCTGTTAACAAAGTTCTTTTTAACAGTATCATTATAACATTGGTGAAGTTTAGGAAATAGGTTCAGATGTGACCATATTCAGTTGTGTTAAAAGTTGACATATAGCCCAGTTTGTCCTAGAAGACAGCAATTTTATGGTGGTTTGGCTACTTCTTTACATACTTACTTTTAACATACGGTAAATTATGAACTCAAGCAGCCAGAAACTCGTCTTTTTTTCTGAAATATGGGGTGTAAATGCCATACCAGTACTTACTAAGGGAATTTTAAAAATCATACTGTAAGAGGTTTCCGTGCCGAGTTCTTTCAGATAGTGATCTAGATGAGAAAGGTAGCTGATGGTTCATTTATAAGTTGAAAGGGTTGGACTAGATGACAACATTCCTTCCGATTTTAAAATTGTATAAGTCACTGTATGTGATTATTTTATACACATGTGGAATTTCTAGAAGGATTCACAAAAAGCTGGTAATAAATAGTGTTTGCCTCTGGCAAGAGAGACTGAGGAACTCATTTGCTACAGAGACTTCAATTTGAATGATTTCCTTGTTAAAGAAAAGTAATCTGAAATATATACTAGTCTACTAAAAACCGATCCAGTGGACTAAATACTATACAGTTATTAAAATATTATGCAAAGTAATACAGAAAAATTGCGAGTTAATAAATGAAAAGTAAGCGAGCACACCTGTGTAGACAAGTGAGTGATATTAGATGGTATATGAAGAAACGAAAACAGTGCTGTTGAGATTGTGAACAAATTTTGCTTCTTCAAAAAATCTTTTGGAA
>VMDR010008066.1:0-37899 GCA_007922815.1 Macrotus californicus | reverse complement strand
CGCTTCTTATTCCCTGTACCTTTTCCCCCTCTCTCCCCACCCACTCCCCTGATGATAACCCTCTGTGTGATCTCCATTTCTGTGATTCTGTTCATGTTCTAGTTGTTTGCTTGGTTTGTTTTTGTTTTAGGTTCAGTGGTTAATAACTGTGAGTTTGTTGTCATTTTACTGTTCCTATTTTTGATCTTCTTTTTCTTACATAAGTCCCTTTAACATTTCATATAATAAGGGCTTGGTGATGATGAACTCCTTGAACTTGACCTTATCTGTGAAGCACTTTATCTATCTTCCCATTCTAAACGATAGCTTTGCTGGATAGAATAATCTTGGATGTAGGTCCTTGCCTTTCATGACTTGGAATACTTCTTGTCAGCCCCTTCTTGCCTGCAAGGTTTCTTTTGAGAAATCAGCTGACAGTCTTATGGGCACTCCTTTGTAGGTTATTGTCTTCTTTTCTCTTGCTGCTTTTAAGATTCTCTCTTTATCTTTCATCTTGGGTAATGTAATTATGATGTGCCTTGGTGTGTTCCTCCTTGGGTCCAATTTCTTTGGAACTCTCTGAGCTTCCTGGACTCCCTGGAAGTCTATTTCCTTTGCCAGATTTGGGAAGTTCTCCTTCATTATTTGTTCAAATAAGTTTTCAATTTCTTGCTTTTCCTGTTCTCCTTCTGGCACCCCTATGATTTCAGATGTTGGAACGTTTAAAGACATCCTGGAGGTTCCTAAGCTTCTCCTCATTTTTTTGAATTCTTGTTTCTTTATTGTGTTGTGGTTGAATGTTTCTTTCTTTCTTCTAGTCCACACTATTGATTTGAGTGTCAGTTTTCTTCCCATCACTGTTGGTGCCCTGTACATTTTCCTTCATTTCACTTAGTGTAGACTTCATTTGTTCATCTAGTTTGTGACCAAATTCAACCAATTCTGTGAGCATCCTGATTACCAGTGTTTTGAACTGTGCATCTGATAGGTTGGCTATCTGTTCGTCGCTTAGTTTTATTTTTTTTCTGGAGCTTTGATCTGTTCTTTCATTTGGGCCATTTTTGTTGTCTTGGTGCTCATGTTACATAGTACGGGGCGGAGCCTTAGGCGTTCACCAGGGCGGGGCAGCCACATCGCTGCGTTGTGACGCTGTATGTGGGGGAGGGGACCGAGAGGGAACCATGGCACTTGCTCCGCTCTCTGACGGTTTTCAGTCGCTTCCCCCTGCTACCCAGTCAAATTGGGCCCTTCTGGTGCTGATTCTGGCACTGATTCCCAGGTGGGTGGGCTTGTGTATGTTCTAGGACCCTGTGGGTCTCTCCAAGGAGCTCTCCTGTGAGTCAGGGAGTCTCTCCCGCTGACACCGCCTCAACCCCCACAGGAGCTTCCAATCAGAGGCTTTGAGGCTTTATTTCCCCTGAGCTGGAACTCTGGGTTGCGGGGTCTGTCTTGCTCCCCAGTTGTTCCTCCCGGTTTATCGCAGGTGGGTGTGGGACGGCTCGTTTCACCAGCAGCCACCATGCCTGATCCGCTGGCCACGCCTTGCCCGCCCTGGTCTCCCAGCTGCTGCCCTGCCGAGAGTCGTCTCCCCCGAGGCCTCTCCACCCCGGCTGCCCGTCTCTGTCCCTCCTGCTGGTCTGGATGAATGTTTCTTCTTTAACTTCTTGGTTGTCGGACTTCCATAAAGTTCAATTTTTGGTCAGTTCTGGTTGCTTTTTGTTTTAAAATTTGTTGTTGTACTTCTTTTGGTTGTGTGAGGAGGCACAGTATGTCTACCTATGCCTCCATCTTCTGACATTTCTTTTTAAATTGACTTATCGATGTCCCGGACATTAGTTAAGGATGACATAGAGGGGAAGAAAAAAACAAACAAATACTTCTTTCTTCTTGGAAGAAAGAAACTCCAAGCCACGAAAACCATTTCAGAGAGGACATGCTGGATTTAGGAACAGTTCCTGGAAAGAGACTACTGGCAATTTTGCTGTTTCTGGTATCAAAAAATTCATTGAAAAATCTCCTATGTGGGTTCAAGATGGATAGGATAATTAAAGAAAATAATCTTGAGACAGAGGGAAGCAGTGAAAGTGTTTTTTCTGGATATTAATTTGTTCTACATTTGATTGGAAATACTCAGTGAAACTTTCTTGGCTATCTTTCTTGGAGTGCTGGAATTTTCAGCTCAGTGCAGTTTTAAGAGTCTAAATATCTTGTTTAGAGAGGGAAGCAACCTAATTTTATAGGATTTGGAACACTGGGCTTTTTAAGGCTAAATAAAGCACTCTGTGCAGTCTGTACTGACCTCCCTCTCCTCTTCCTCCTTCTTTCTGCCTATACAAGATGAAGAGAGATCCTGAAAAGGACCCCGAATTTACCCAGCACAGTTATAAGCTAGTTACCCAAACAAAGAAGTTATTCCGTTCAAACTCCTACCATGTATACATTTATTCTAAAACATCTTAAGACGTGATTGTTTGGGAAGATTTGCTTAAGCATCATGGAATAGACTGAATGTATGAGGGCTATTATGATTTGGAGGATGGTTCCTTGGTATCCTCTGTGCAGCAGGGTGGTGAAGAGTCTGGAACATCAGACATAAAGTGTACCCCAGTCTGGGTAGATGAATACAGGTTGGCATACTTCTTGGAGTTGTCCCATGCCATCCAGATGACCATGGGGCAAAGAGTTACCTCCTTGTTCATCTTCCTCAAATGAATATACACTAGTTTCCAAAGGATGTTTAAGTTGCCCTTTCATTGTGTCTTTGATAAGTGTCCTGGATTACAACAGAATGTATTTGGAATTAAGCCCTGGTACAACATAGGGACTCTCTCGATGAGTCTTTCTTCACAGAGTGACTGAGACAGTTGTTCCTTCCTTCCATAATGGTAGCTTCCTCCTAGACAATTCATATCATGTTCTGATTCCTCCCAAGCAATGTTCTTGAACCCTTTGCTACTCAATGTCTCCATATTTTCTCTCTGGACACACCCAATTGTTTGGAGCTCTTGTTCAGTCCCGGGAGCCCTTCTGGTCTAGTCTTCTCAGGAATCTTGACTGGATGTCAGTGGAGCTTCATCTGCTTTAACAGGTATTGCCTCCTCATGGCTAAAGAGGGCCTTTTGGTCCTTGGGAAGATGGGCTTGAGGTAATGGAAGGTGCTTCAACTCTTGTTCTACCTCTGCCCAGTGACAGGGCTGTGGTCTCATTTTGTTCTGAAGTTTTTGACACAAACGGTTTGGTGACCATGAGAATTATTTTTTCCCTCAAAATCTCCCATCTGGCTTGCATAGGAAATGTGTAATCCTCCATTTAACAAAATTTACTCACATATCTTACGAATAAAAATCCGGCCTTTTTAATGTATAAAAAGCACAAAATTCCCTTTGATCCCACAGGGATCTCTCCACTTTATATTTCAGTGAAGCCATGCATTAATTAACAATGTTCCTATAGTTCAGATAAATACACCTTGTCCCAAATTTCTCTCTAGTGATCAAGCTTCTCCTTTTATCAGGGAAAGAGATTTTGGTTCTTTCTGTCAAGTTAGAAACTGTGAAACACAGATTCCTTAAACATGGTTACCAAGGAAGATGTCAAAAACTTGACTTACTGGGGTTTTAAATATCCTTGACCAAAGGGGGCTGGAATGGGACTTTGGCAATTGCTCCCTTTGAAATCTTGGCCTTCAGTTTCCATTTGCATTTTCTAAGGTGAATTTATGGTTTGGGGATTCGAAATTAGGACCAAGTCTTGAGTTAAATTCAGAGCTTGAAGAGAAAATGTCATGATATTTAGTGTGATCCAGCCATTACCCATGCTGTCCTCATGGTGCATATTCCTTCAAGATAGGATTTGGTCAATTTCACAGGCCCTACACAGTACCCACTTTATTTTCAGACCCCTTTTGAATGGATAAAAACCAACCTTATTTTATAATATTCAGAGGTATTTATAATGATGCTTCAGGAAGTTAGAAGATGGACTGATATAATTAGTTACAAGGCCACAGAGCATATTGGGAATGCTAATAGAGGATTAGCTTCTCTAAAAAATAAAAATGAAAAGTAAAATAAAATAAATAGGAAACAGCACTGTATTTGAGAACTGTATTTATGAGTTAAAAAAATTACAGCATTGAGAATGTATGTTATAAAATAGACTTTCTTTGTTATTGTATAGAGTTAAAAAAATTACAGCATTGAGAATGTATGTTATAAAATAGACTTTCTTTGTTATTGTATATAAAGCCTATAGAATCTTTGAATAATTTGGTTCCTTTTTTGGTGAATGTTTTAAAATGCACTTTTAAACAGAAAATAATGCAGGCAGTTTTACATTTTTTCCCAATTTTCCCAACTTTTGGTGTATAATAATTGTATGACTGTGCTGTGAATGAATCACTGTGCTTAACTGAAAACGTTTCCTATGTAAAATTTCTATCTTGCTTCTAAGAATTTTTAATCAAAGTAATAGTAATATATTCTCACAAAGGATAAAGTGATGAAGCATATTACTCGTACCACAATGTGGTAATCAGAAGACCATTACATTTCATTGAATATGGTGCCCAGTGACAATACCCATGACAATGAGCTAACAGCAGCCACGGGCACTCTGGGAGGAAAGTGTGTGAGTCATTGCAGGGATAATATTGTCATTAATAATAAACACTGGGGATAAGGCTTTCATTACTCCTGCCATTGCTTAGACTACAGGTTTATTTTCAAAGTTGGAATTGATGACTGCAAAACTATGAACAGTATCCACAGAAATGACAAAATGTAAGTTAATGCATAGAGAAGCCTTGAAAAACAGCCCTTCCTACTGCTTCAATGCAGGCCCAGGTATTTACATTTAGTGGGTAACTGCTGAAATGATAAGACAATATTTTCCAAACAGTGATCTGGAGTTCTAATAATTCCTGTACACTCCCTCTGGGGCTGCTTTTAGTCAGGAGTGGGAGGTGGCAGGGGTTTGGATGGCTTCTCCCTCTTATTCTCTTATTTCCTATTCAAATCCTGACTTCCTCTGTGGTATATTTTAAGACCTTTCTTTTCCAAGATGCTTGCCTTGGCTCCTAGACCCTCTGTTCTCTCAATTCCAGAGCTGCTTGTTATCTGAGCCCCGACTTTTGGTGCTCAGCCACATGCAGCCTGGCACTGAGGGACTGCTCTTAAAAAACAATAAATTTCTTGAGGTCAGAAGCTGTGCATTATGTCCACTTTTTATTTTCTGGTGCACACGATATGTGCATGGCAGGAACACAATAAAATTTTGCTGAATTGTATGCAAATTATATAATTATAGCATTTTCAACCTTATAAGACATTCAGAAATCATTTGTTTCAAGTTCCAGTTTTACAAATGAGGAAAAGGAAGCCAACAGAAGTTAAGTTTTTGCTCAAGGTCATATGACTAATGTATATTTTAAAATTACCCAAACACTTTATTTGCTTAGGAAATAGATGCTTCATTCATATTCTTGCTTCCCCGGTTTGTTGTCTTAATAGACTTCTCTTTTCATCAACAATACAAAACTGTACCTCATCCTTACTACGGCAGGGATAAGTGAAAATTTGACATATCTGCTGTTCTTTTTAGTCTAATGCTGTGATTAATATGTGCAAACATATTTGTTAATGCTTGCAACAAGCTTTCTTTTTTAACTCGATAGTTTTTAGGCTCTGTTGTCAAGTCTCTATCTTTTATTCCAGTCAGAAGCATTTCATCTCTCTGCTCACACAGAGCTTTGTTTCTGCTCTATTTCAGTGCTTACCACTATTAGACATGTACGACGGTTTGATGGATAGATGTGTGTCTCCACCACTGCTCTGGGGCTGTTTGAGAGCAGGAGAGCCCCATAGTGATGCCCTTGACCTCTCCATATTACCTAGGCTGGTGCTTGGAATACAGTAGACACTTCAAAAATGCTGAAAAATTGTTTTGTCCGGTCTAATACAATGAAATCATTACAAGGGTCTGTTCCTAAAAATCAGATATTTGGCATCAAAATGCTAACCAACCAAATCCTATTGCCCATTATTTTAAAAGAAGGAAAATTATAATCCACTATATGTCAAAACACAACAACCAAACAATTCCTAATCTGCCACTAAAACTCAGAAAATGTCTAGGCAGGGTAACTACCATGTTAGGAAGTGAGAACTTAACCACTCCTTCCTGATCACCAAACACTTACTAAGGCTGTTCATTATGCTCTGTATGCAGCGACATGTGCAGTTTTAGTCCATGTCATAATGTTATGTTTGTGACAAGGTATAGAAATGGATACAGAGCAATAAATATAGTTGTTAGGGGGGGAAGCGAATAAAAATTGTCATTATTTTTATAATGACAGGGGAAGAGTCATTAAAGAACATGTATAAAGGACCCATGGACAAAGCTAAACGGGGGTAGGATTGAGGGTGGGAGGTGGTGGTGGGTGGGGTGGGGGGTAGTGGTGTAGGGAAAATGCAGACAACTGTACTTGAACAACAATAAAAAAATTGTAATAAAAATTCATTTCTTGCAATGAATTCTTTGTCATTTGCAGCCTGAAAAAAGTTGAGAAGAAAACTGGGGAGAAGGGTTGAAGCCATTGTTTGTCAGAGTTATGGGAGGAGATCACGCGAAGAGTTGAGATGACTGGGTGACGAAGGGTGATTTCAGGCAGACTGTCAGGATCAGAGCAACTGGGAAGGAGGGGCCATCTTTCTGAGGCTGCTCCAGGGCTGCTGAACAAGGAGGCTGTGATCAGTCTTCAACAAGCTGGTGGAGGCTTTACACGGACAGCAACCAAATTTGCTTATTTAAAACAAAAAAAGGTTTTTTAACCAGGATTCTTATACTATCACCGATATGTTCCAGGCTAATGTTTATTATCTCACCTGTGTGAACCCTCGTGTGACGATCTTGTCTTGGGATCCAGTCTCTTAACACCAGTAACAGCAGGGACACCTCCAAGTCATGTACACTCCTTGGGATGCTGTATTTTGAGTGTAACCTAAGAGTTTGAGCTGTACATTATGTTGTTAATAATGTTGTACTGAGTTTTGGTACATAAGTACATATTTTTTTACTGTTATCGACAGGAAAACATTGTGCTGAAAGATACATGTGTTATGTGAAGTGTGTATATTAAAATCTAAGAGGAAGTTTAGTGAGGAGATTACCAATAGGGGACATATTCTGTGGAAGTCTATACAGTCTCAGATTGTTTTGTTCTGCTTCAGGAAGTATCTAATTCTTCCAAGGAAATAAAATGTACAAGTTATTAAAAGTATTTATCAAGTGCAGTGTTTATAGTGTTGTCAAATGCATTGTGGAGGGGACGTGGGTACATCAGGCAGGGATCCAGAGACAGGGCTTGTCCAAAATCAGCTGGGCTGCCTGGTGGGAAATGACCAGGTATAAAAGCAACATGAGGGAGTCCAGAGGGGCAGGGTTCTGTGTTTCAGAGGGAACAGCTACAGTTGGAAGGACTTGGTGGCATCTTCCCAGGTAAAGGTAGAAATCAAGCATGCATATGAGGAAGACTCCACTCCTATTTAAAAACAAATGTATTCTTTACAAGGTAAGGTATTCTTGTGGGGGCTGCGGGAGAAGGTGGTCATGTTTGTTTATGAGCTGGGTTTTGCATTGAGATGGTTCTTTGAGAACTGTAGCTTACTAGGGATGGGGCTTCCCTTGGAGGCATTAGTGTGGAGCAATCCCAAAGACCCCTAGTTATGAAGCCTCTGTCTTCAGGTCTTTGAAGGAGAGAAGACAGAAATTGGGAAGACAGGAACATATCATAACACTGGGGCTCTGTTCAGTGTGACATCACAGTAACTATCAATTAATGATATTTAAGCATTAATTTGTAAACTTTAATCCTTGCAAGGGACTCGACAAACTGGACGGAGTAAGTATAGATTTGGAGGTTACAGGAACCAGATAAAAGTGCAGCTAGCACCTCCCACCTGTGGTTGTTTGCTACTTAGCATTCACTCCCCTTTTCCTAAATTTCCTTTGGCCACCACTGCTCCATTCTCGGCCATCCAGTGTGTACTTTTAACCTCACTGCTGTCTCCAGGGATGGGTCTCACAGTCTTGAATCTCACAGTGTGTCTCTTTCCCTCACTTGCAGGACTGGATCAGGGGTTTCATTCCAGGCCAGCGGGAAGAATTTGACGTGAGATGTCTGCCGGGGTGGCCACCAGGAGATTTCTAAAAGCAAGAAAGAAACTTCTCTCTCGTGCGCACCACCCCCTCTGAAAATGTAAGAAAGTAAGGTCCAGAACCAATACCGTGTCTTTTATTGTTGTTATTTGTTTGTTTTATGTTTTTTATTTTGTTTTGATATGCTTTTGGGTTTTGCTTCCACAGGAAGAAAACTTAGATCTCTTGGAAGATGGTGTGTGTCGTAGGGGTGGGCTGGGGTAAAAGCAGCATCAAGAAAACTAGAGGAACAGAGAACCCAGACCCTTGGTGACAGTGTGAGAGCTGCTGGGTCAAGCTTTACCTGAAGTTTGCCCTGTGGGGATAGAAAATATTCTTGATGCTGACGTATTTTAAATATCATAGATATCGTTTTGACATGATTGTAGGTGTGCGCACATGGGTGTGTGTATTCAGTGAGGATGGGGGTACAGCGAGAATCAAAAACTTTGAAATAAGTTTCATTGATTATGAAGTTTCATTGTTATGATTATAACAATGATCATGAAATGGCTCAGAACAGACGAGGCAAAGTCGTCTGACAGCAGTTGAATAACCGGCCTTCAATGGCAATGTATCTAGAATTGTCTGGGAAGATCCAAGTGAATCAACTCAAAGATTTTAAATTAATGAGAGTTCAAAAAATGCCTGAATCAAGAAAAATGCACAGAAAAATCAATCTATATACTGGTTATAATTGCTAAACAAATATAATGGGAAAAATCCCATTTACAATAATACCTCAAACACATTAATTAATTATGAAACAGTATAAAGAAATGTGTAGGTTTCATGTGAAGAGAATTACAAAAGCTTAAGAAAGATATAAAAGAGGATTGGAGTACTTTTTAGCCAGATGGAAGGACTCACTATCTTAAAGGTATAAATTCTTTTTAAATTAATGTTATAACACCACTACTATATTTAATATAGTTTTTTAAAAAAACTTGACAAGTTATTCTAAAGATTTAGGAGGAATTTATAGGTGAGAATAGCTGTTTCAGAAAGTGTTATTTTTTTTTAAGATTTTATTTATTTATATTTAGAGAGAGGAGAAGGGAGGGAGAAAGAGAGGGAGAGAAACATCAGTGTGTGGTTGCCTCTCATGTGCCCCCTACTGGGGACCTGGCCTGTAACCGAGGCATGTGCCCCAACTGGGAATCGAACCAGCAACCCTGTGGTCACAGGCCAGCACTCAGTCCACTGAGCCACACCAACTGGGGTAGAAATTGTTATTTTGGTGTAAATATCAAAAAAGTGTCTCTACTTCCTGCTACCCTCCAAATAATTGAATGGTTCTGCGGGGCAGTAAGTGAAAGTGTCAGACTCTGAGACAGACATCAGTTTGAAGGGTTTTGCAACCAAGTTATTTAATCTTTCTCCCCAGTATAACATGAAGTTAAAATAAAACACCACCCAAATTGATGTCTCAGCCCTCTGTTGATGACAACTTTTCCCAGGAACTTTATTAAATGCGTGGAGGAACTGGGGATTTACGCTTCCATCTCATGTGGGACTGTGGTCGCAGCCTTCCCTTCAGAGGGACCTGCCTCCTCTTTAAGGACCAAAATGTCATTTAGTGATATCACCAAAAGCAACTTTTCTTTCTCTTTTGAGGCACTGGAGTCCTCTAACAGAGATATGAAATTGCATAGACTCGAAAATTTTTATGACAAGGTCGAGCCTGTAGAACAGATTACACTCTCCTTCCCTTTCTCTAATTAAGATTTATATGTCACCTCACAGAGCAGAATGAACAGCCTATGGCTGGCTGCACTCTGCTCTCAGAGTGACGTATGGTCACAGCGAAGAGAGCACTTCCACATTTGTATTCATTTTTACACTTCATATTCTTTCAACAGAGACTTACGGCTCTGCTTACCAAAGATGTACAGATTAAACAAGGAGGTAATGCCTTTGGTCAATTAATTTTATAGAGATAAGATAGATGGTAACTTAAAGCTGCTGATGGGGTAATGAGAGAAGTACACTCATGTAGTGACGGTGAGCGTGCATGTTGGTGCAAAATTTCTGGTGAGCAATTCAGCAATATGCATTAAGATATTTAAAAATGCTCATTATGTCTTACCCAGTAATTTCACTTCTAATCATCTCTCCCATGGAATAAGATATACCCAGCTATATACAAGGGTATATTTTTCCTATTAAAGTAGAAAAAGATGTGAAAATAAACAGTGAATAAGGAATAAATAAATAAAGGTTCACTATGAAATAGCATCCAACACTTAAAGTATATTTTTCCTTCTCATAATTTGTCATTTTAAATTGAGCTCTAACATATATAAAGTACACCAATCTTAAATCCAAAATGCAACAAATCTTATATGTTTGCACAGCTTTGTTCATGACCGCCACCCTAACTGAGAGCACGTTTCTGGCACCTCAGAGGCCTCTTCCTTTCTGCCCAATAATACTCATCCAAGGCAGCCACTATTTTTAGTTTTATCACCATTAATAAGAATTTGCCTGCTCATTAACTCATGTAAATGTAATTGCACAGTACATACATTTTTCTGTGTCTGCCTTCTATGATGCTGAATGTAATTACAGTTCACTCATTTTCAGTGATGAATACTGTTTCCTTTTATGAATATATCAAAATTTATTAATCCATCTTGTTGATGAATATTTGAGTCATCTCCAGTTTGGTGTTATTGTGAATAAAGTTTCATCATTTTTAAAATCATATTTCTGAAGAGTAAGACACAAAAATGTTAAAAATAAAGTGTTGATTTAAAAAAACTGGAAATACAAGTCTGATGAAGGTTGGTAACAATTTATGAAACGGACCTGTACAAATAGCTTGTCAATAATTTTTATATTGATTACATGTTAAAATGATAATTTGAGAGGTGTGTTTGGTTAAATTATTGTTAAATTAATTTCATCTGTGTTTTTCTACTTTTAAAATATATGGCTACTGAAGAATTTTAAGTTATACATATAGCTTGCATTCTATTTTTACTGGACCGTTCTGTTTTAGCTAAAAGACTTTCTCACAAAGAATAATAACATGAATAAAACCCTAATTGTACCTTTAAAAATTCATTTGTACAGGAAAAAAAGACTGGGAAAAAATAGAGGAATAGACTGTGGTTTATTCAGGAGGTAGAATTATAAACAGGACTGAGCCTAAAAAGACATTAAAATGGGACTCTTTCAATTTTGAGAAAAGAACCTCAAAGTCTGAGTATGCGTGAATTCCCACGTGAATTCAGGCTGTAGGTGTTCTCACTACACTTTGCTATTGATATATTGAAATGCCTTAAGTGTTCAAAATAAGCAAGGGAATTCCTGTGGGCAGAGGTATGTACTTCTGTAGCAGGTTGAGGAGTGATTTTCTCTAAACCTCAAGCTTCATGAGAGACGATTCATAAAGATCACTTGAAAAGCTTCGTAAGTGTCACAGCCATCCAATGTCCACACAAGCTAAAGGCCTCTGAAGGTCAGAAGCTGTAACCCAAACGGCAGAGTAGGGGTGGGATGGGGACAAGGTGGCACTGGGTCCACGGATACCAACTGCAGCAAAGATACTTCTGTGTTTTGCTCAGTGGGCTAGCCTGGAGAGACTGGTGGTGGCCTGAGGCCATTTACGTCTTCCTCTAGAAGTCTGTTTGGAGGACCTTGTTAGAGGAAGAGACTTCAGGATTCTCAGAAGCAAAGACAGGAAAAGTTGGTAGGCAGTTCAAGGGAAATATCATTGCCTGTGTTATAAAAACACCAGTCTAATGAATGGGCCCTCCAAAGAACCCATGAGGAGTGCCCCTCAGAAGAAAAGTCAGCTTCCATCACCACCAGGCTAGAAAGGAATCATCATCAGTTTCATGGGGACCACTCAGGGCAGGCTTCTCCTAATGCTGCCCTCCCCTCCCCTTGGCCTCTTGGATCTTGGAGGCCCAAATGCCTCAGATGGCCAGTTAAGGGAGGGTATGTGAGGGGCTGGAAGCAAAGAGGAGAAGTCAACCGCCCCATCCTTTTACCTACTGCTATAGGTTTCCAGCTGAATGCTGGGAGATTTAATATTTAAAAATCTTAGGATTTTTATTATTATGCAGATCTATGCAATTAACTTGCTGCAATGAGGTAGTCATTGTGACTAACAGTGAATAGAGTCCTTTTTTATTTAAGAATGATAATAAATTTTATAAAACCTTCCTTAATGTCACTGAAGGAATAAGAAGGAAGCAGCCACAAAGATGAACTTAAATAGGCAGTAAGGAGAAGAATACAGTTATCTTCAGACAGCACATTTGGCTTCATGTTGCCAGCTATGCATGCTTTCCAAATTTTATGCAATAAGCATTAGTTAATTTTAGTTAAAAATAATTCTTAGCAAAAGAAAATGAAAATATACAGTATGGAAGCAAAGGAATCAGAATTATTAACCAAACTTTGGCAATGTTCTCTAGAGTGGCATTTGTCATGTTTTATGACTACCCAACTTCCAATATTTGGATAACTTCCTATATTATGATTCCCATCTTCCCAAAGTATAAAGGGGGAATTCACTTTCCCAGCCTTCCTTGCAGCTAGGGTGCAGTCATGTGGCCTTGGGTACACATGTATGCACATGAAACCTTGCATCAGAAGAATGTAACATGAGGAAGCAGGCACTGAGCAAAAGCCAATTTTTCTGGTGTGAGAGGCAATGAGGTTGTTCTATTTTCTCAGGAATCTGTGGGTGAGGTTCTCATGCCCAGCATCAGCAGTGTGGGCAGCAGTGCCTGCCCAGCAGTAGCAGAAGCAAGGGCATCGTCAGATCTCCTGTCGTGTGATTGGCATTGCCCTGGGCTCCTCGTCTCCAAGCCTCTGGCCCATCGAAGAGTCTATAAACTAACTAATACCTTTTAATAAATGGTTTTTCTGCTTAAGTTATTTAGAATATTTTTTTCAACTAGTGGAGGGATGCCCTGGACAAAGTATCCTTTTACTTTTCTCCCATGGAAATGGATGTACTGAATTACCAGAGTCTGATGCCACTGTAACTAACTCCCTTGCTCATGGGACAGCTTTATGATTATTGTCTGTTTCTATTGGGAGAAAATGCAATGAAAATGCTGATGTGTTCTAGGCACTGAAATAGTTATGCTTCTCAATTTTAATGCATAGATTATAATTCTCACGTGTGCACAAGTCTTTTGTGAACTTGCTTTGATATGAATCAGTCCTAAGAGATGGATTCGCTCCCTGTATGCTGACAAAATCAAGTTGCTAAACTTAGAAGCTAGGATCACAAACCGAGTCTTATTACTATTACTATTTTTTGACTTAGTTGACCTCTTGTAAAGTGGTCTCTTGTAAAATTTGATAGTTTTATGACATTTTCGTTCCAGTAGTTACAGTCATTCATACAAGTTCAAGGAATTATCTGTGTGATCCTTTTTGGATATCTGAATATATTAATAAAACATACTTTTTAAAAAGATACAGCAGTTCACTTTTAACAGAATTTTTTCTACATAAGGCTTTTTTAAAGTTTCAATTTGATTTAAGTAGCTGTTCTCTTTTCATGAGCTCATCCACCCTAAATAAAAAATGAAAGCATCAAACTCCTATTGGAGTTAAATTCAAGTTTATGGCTTTACATGTAAAGTGGGGAAGAGGAACAATGGAAATAAGTCAATTTGGACACAGAGTACATAATCTCTCTCAGATAATAGCACAGATATTCACTGCAGAATTCTTCTTATAGAAATGATTCCCCATTAATATTTTTTAAAATTATATTCTGTGTTACTGGACTCTTTGTACCTGAACAACAGTCTCTAATTGGGTCAATATATCGCAATTGCTTCTGTATTCTTTCAAATAATTGAATCCATATTAAAAAATTGGCTTGGTGACCAAGTAAGTAAGAAACTGCTTGTTGAGAAATAGTGATTTAGATTTGGTGATTGTGATTTAGTCTCAAAAGGTTCTTCTATGAGAAGCATGAAGTGAAAGTGTTCAAGGATACTTCAGGGAATTAACAGTAAAATTGAAAATAGTTTTAGGTAGAAAGTGCCAGACCTAGATAAAAGACAAATAGTCATGTAGAAAGCATTAAAAGTAACTTCAGCTATCTGAGAGAGGATGGTATCTTTATGGCAAAATTGTCCTATAGTAACCATTAAAACCAAGATATTTCAATCTATTGGTTTTAATTTAAATTTGATGGAGCAAAATCAGTTTGTGGACTCATTTTGGAACATATGAATAGACTGGCAAAGAAGTGGAGTAACTGAGACTATCTTACATTGCTGGTGAGAGTGAAGAACACAGCAATCACGTTTGGAAAATGATGTGGTAGTACCTACTAAATTAACACATGACCCAGCAATTCTACTCCTACATCTATGCCCACAAGAATGAATGAATACACCCCAAAAAATACCTGTGCGACAATGCTCATAGCAGTTTTATTCACAATGGCCCAACTGGAAACAACCACCAAAATTTCCATCAATAGAAATGGATAAATAAATGGTGGAATATTCATGTAATCAAACATCAAACAAGGAAGAAGAAAATCAAGAAAGAGAATCTTCAAGTACACTTAGTAACACAGATACATTTCATGGATGTAATGTAAGAGTGAAAGATGCCATGAACAAAGGAGCACAGAACTGTATGAATACATTTTCATGAAGTTCAAGAACAGGCAAAGCCAAGCTATAGGTTTAGATGTCAGAAGAGTGACTATGTCTGAGCGAAGTACTGACTGGGAAGGAGTCCCTGCCAAATTTGGGGGGTTCTTGGAATGTTCTCTCTTGACAAAATGGTGGCGGCATGAGGATTCACACACACAAAGGTTCATTGAGCAGTGTGCATTTATGATTAGTGTGCTTTATTGCAGGTTATACCTGAGTAAAATGATTTTTAAAAACATAATAAAATCAGTATTCAGAGGAGAATAAGGCTTAATTGCATATTTCTTGTCCCTCACTTCTTAACTAGATACTTTCAGCTAAGTGAAGAAATAATTATATTATCACACATTATTAAGTACATCCAAAGGCTCTCTAACCACAGCTCAGCTGCTGGATTGTTTCTAGTCTTTTTTGAGAAAATCCCTTGTAACCACTATATGTCCCATTTATTAAAAATAATGGCATCAAAAACCTTTTATAGTATGTCATCCACCTTCTCCTGAGTGATATTTATCACAGTCAAAAACAACAGCTGCCGTTTTCCAAAAGAAGTGTTTTTCTCATTAGTTTGACCGGCTATCATCATAGCTTCATAAGAGCGTCACTCAAGTGCAAATTCAGTGGCTTCGTCCATTCAACTATATTCTTGTCTCTAAACAGAACTGCTGTGCATTGAATTCACATCACTGAAAACTTTTTTCTAGTTGCATTTGATCTAAAAACTAAATCAAATCACAAATAAACATTTAAACACAAAGGAAGAAAAAGACTGTAAACAAAAGAAACAGTTATATGTAGCACCAGAAAAAACTAAAGGGCAAGCATAAATTGATATAATAAGAAAAATTAAATAAAAGTCTACAAAATAGATGTTAATGTCTCTACTCAATCCTTTTCTCTCCATTTTGTTATTAAAGTGACCTTTAGCTTATGACCTTCAGCTTTCTATGACTAGCCAAGGAAAAAAGATCAATAGATATGACCATTTAAATATCACTCCCACCCCCTTAAAAATCCTGATTCCTTCTTATTCACCATACAGTGAAGCAACTGTTAAACTTGTAGTAGCCCTGTTCTTAAACATGAATGAAAAACTGAGTGTACTGGATATTTGAGGAAAGTTTCCAACATGAAAGAAACTGAAATGAATAAAACAAGAAAAAAATTTAAAGAAATAGGAAACATGTCATTAGAAAACCTATAAATAATATTCTTCAGAGAAACTATCATTCCCATTAATTGAGAAGAGGATACTGTAAAATAAAAGTAATGGAAACAAGAAACAGCTCTTAGAAAATAAAATCATGGTGGTAGCAATTTCTTTTTTAATTTTTATAAATGACTATATTTCCCATGCTGTATTTAAAAACATGATGGTAGTCAGTTCGGAGAGATCCACAGAATGAGAGGCCAAAGTCAATCACATCTCTCAGAAAGTAGGGCTAAAATAAGAAGAGATATAAAGTAGGAGGAAGAAAAAAATTAAAGGAGCATTTCAGCAGGTGCAATATCTGATTAGTAGGAATGTCAAAAGTCCATCATAAATAAAATGGTACTGGTGGTTGGGGAGGTGGTTGTCAAAGAAATACTATAGAATATGATGGATTTCCCATTGAAAGGGCCTACTCTGCATCCAGCACGATGAGTAAGGAAGCACTTCCATCAGCATGTGATCTCTGACTACACCTGGGGGTGGAGGGCATGCAGGTCCCTCACAATGGCTCGTGAGTCAGATCTATACTAGACTTGTCAACAACATATTATTACATGTTAGAAGATCATGGAACAATGGCATTGAACACCAAGGGAAAATTCCCTCTTATTATTCCTAATCCCTGCTTGGGAATTCCATTAAGAGTGCAAGATTTACTGAAGTATAGGAACATAAGAGCAATTTGAAAACTCCAATACTGTGCATATGCTTCATTTGACCTATTCCTGTTTTCTAATTTTCCTTTCTACCTTTGGGCTTATTATCCAACAAAAGTTTGAAAGGAATTCAATTTAATGTATTTAGAAAATGTGGGTTCTAGTGTCAGTTTTGTATTAAATGTACAAGCTCTTAACCAATTTGAGCCCCAGTTTTTTTTACTTATTAATAACCAAGTGAGTAGGAGTAGATATGACATTGAAGATGTCACTTCCAAAATGGTACAATATTTAGCATCTCTTGAAATCTATCTTCAAGCTCATCATTACTCGATTTTATGATGGCAGAGGTAAAATGGTCTAGGAAAGGAGTTCTCACTTCTTGTTCTTGTCAGCCTTTACACATTTTATGTCGCTGAGGACCCCAAATTACTTCAACTTACGTTGAGTTATATCTTTTGATATTTACCTTATTAGAAAGTAAAAACAAAAAGTTTAAAGTAAACTTACTTGAAAATAACAATACACCCATTATTTATTAACATATTTTATGAACATTACTGTTTTCCTAAGTAAAACAGTTTAATGAGAAGAGCAATATGGTCTTACATTTTTGTGAATTAGTGTCTGACTTAATAGAGTAGAGCCCTGTTACCATATCTGCCTCTATGTTCAGTCTTGCACCATCACACCTTACACCACCTCTGGAAAACTCCACTATGCACTTGTCTACAAAATAATAGTGAAAAAGGCAAATCATGCCTTGGTGTTATTATGAAAGTAATTTTAAACTGACAGATCCCATGAAGAGGATTTAACGACCTCTGGCCTAAGATATTCCAATACATTGACTTTGAAGAACTTTAAAAAGTGAACCTCTAAAAAGTCAAACAGTCTTTAGAAAGTTAGATAATAGACAATGAACAATTTTTCTTTGGTTAAAAATTATACATATGCCAAATAGAGACGGACTCACAGCTAGAGAGCAGGAGGACAGTTAAGAGAGGGGAGGTTAGGCGGTAGAGGGGTTGAACAAAAGGGAAAAGGACTCACGGACATGCCTGCACAACAGTGTGGGGCTTGGGGGAGCGGTGAGGCGAGCATAAGGGCACTAAAGTATAATGGGAAAAATACAATAAATCAAAAAAAAATAAAGTATGCTTACTCCTCTCCCCCCACAAAAATTGTGGACATGAACAGGGTGTATCAATGAGCAGAGAGAAGCAGCATACCACAGTGTTTAAGAACTTTGCCTGTGACATCAGACTGCAGGGGTTCAAGCCCTGGCTCTGCTACTTTTCAGCTCTGGAAGTTACTGAGTTTCTCTGGGCCTCGAGGCTTATTATCATGGTTAAATGGGTCAATGACTCTAAACACCTAGCTTATTGACTGGTACATAATCAGCACTAACATATGTTCCTGAAATAACATAAGCTTTTTCCAGGGGATAAAATAAAATTCCACCCATTATGGGAACGCTGATCCTGAAGCAAAGGCTTTGTGATGGTCCAGGCTTTCCCACTGTGGGTCACATGACGGTGAGGAACTCTTCAACCACCTGACCCCTGGTTCCTCTGAGGGCGTGTTCTTTATGAGACTCAGTGAGTCCCGGCTGAGAGGGTGTTTGTGAAAACAGTTTGGAGAAAGTTCAGTGCTCAGCTACTCTGCACATGTGAAGGGTTCTTGTTCATATTCTTGCCTGTTGGGTGATCTGCTTAAATAATTGCCGTTTTTTGGATGACTTTAAGTATCCCTTGTCCTTCTGGATTTCCTTTGCCTTTAGGTGTCAGAAATGCAACTACTGAAACATTCCTTTCTTTGTCCCTTGGCATTTTGATTTCTGGTTTCCGTGGCATTCCTTTCAAAAGCAACCCAATTAGGTTGCTTTGGGACATATGATTTAATTTCACATCATGTAACATTTGCTGAGCTTATTGATCCCCTGGGACCTCCACAGGACAGAACTGGGGAGACCAAAAGCTCTTAGAAATGCTATTATTATGATAATTATTCACTGTAAGCAGAGGTGATTTTATTGTAGGTTCAAAGGGTTGCTGGGAGGAAGAGAAAGGAAAGAGAGCAAGCCAGGGAGGCTGCATTGTCCAATGAGCACTTTGGGTGGGGAGGGCAGGCAAATTGGAAGGATAAGAGCCATGGGGAACCTGCTTCCATTCCACAAAGTTCGGAGCTGAGGGAGATGGAGCACCTGTCTTGTAGAGCCACTGATGGATGCAGTCCGCTGCACCTGACACCTGGGGTTTAGTTTATTTAAGGACTGTGGCCTGTAAAATAGTCAAAACCTTTTTACAAAACAAGCCCTGCCACTCCCTCTATACTCCACCCTCACCACAGAACTGTGGTAGTTTCCAGAATCTACTGTGTTCTTTTGCCTCTTTGCCTTTGCCTGTGCTGGAGTTTCTGCTCCGTATTCCTGCTTTTAGGCCTGGCAAACTCTTGCTTGTCCTTGAAGACAGATCAATTGCTAACCCCTCTGGGGCTCTGCTAAGAAAACACAGGTACTTTGTTATGGTCTACTTCCAGCTAGGTCTACCTTACAACATACAGACTTCACTTAAAGCCCCTAAAGTATTTATTTGGAAGTATTTGGTGGACATACCTATTTTCACACTGGACATTGACATTTTGTGGGCAAGAGCTCTTACCACACTACACACATTTCTATAGCCATCGGACCCTTCACAGTTCATACTCAAATATCAGTAAACATTTGTGGAATGAATGCATGAGAAATGCCAGGATTGCTAGATGTCTGGAGTTTTACCACATGACCAAATGCTGACCAACTGTGGAAACCTTCCTTCCTTAGATCCTGGACATAATAGTCTTGAGGCTGACAGCCAGAAAGCAGGTAGGGTTTGGTGGCCATGAGGGGACTGAGTGGGTGAGGGTAAAATTCAACTCCTTGCAAGACTGTTTCATATGGGTGAGAGCAAGAGTCGGTGGGGAGAAGCAGGACCACCCAGAGAACACTGCAACTCAAAGTCTCCATTCACCCAGCACTGTGTAGATGATTAGAAACATGTACATTTCAGTCCTCATTTAAGAGATAAGATAATGCGTGGATGGAACTTGACCATTG
This sequence comes from Macrotus californicus, assembly GCA_007922815.1. Classification (NCBI taxonomy): domain Eukaryota; kingdom Metazoa; phylum Chordata; class Mammalia; order Chiroptera; family Phyllostomidae; genus Macrotus; species Macrotus californicus. The sequence continues at coordinate 18,102 of VMDR010008066.1, read as the reverse complement.
GGCACGTATAGAACTGGTTCACGTCCTGTTCCCTCCACTCGATGAAAGCCTGATTTTGGACCAGTCATACGACTATATCCCATCTTGGTTTTCTTGTTAAGTTCTGTTTTCAAACAAGAACAAATATTCTGAAGGCACTGAGGGGTTTTAAACATTAAGGGTGATTGACTTTGTTCTGATTCCAGGAAGTCCCAGGTCAGCCTCAGTTTCCCCCTTAAATGGGGATAAAAATAGCACTTGGATGGTTATAACCAGAATGAAAGAATACATATAAAATGATCTCATAATACTTGAAATAAGAGCTTAATAAATATAAAATAAATTTTTATTAGATATTTTATGAAGCATCCAGCACATAGCAAGCATTCATCACATGATGACTCTCTTCCCCTTCAACAGACAGAGTGGTACCACTGAGTTGGCTTGGCCCAGTTTGAAATCCGAGTTCCTTCCTTTTGCCCTCCCTCCCTTCCCCTCTCCTTCCTCCCTGTCCTTCCTTTCTCCCATCCCCCCATTCCTTCCTAGCTGATTAGAACATCTGAAACAAAGCAAAGGCTAATGGCTGTTTCACCTTCATTAAATGATCGTGCGTTTCTTCCCAGAAAACACATTAGAGCACTGTGCTGAAGAAGGTCAGCACCAGAAACTCTTGGACTTGCTCTCTTGTGACTGATGATAAATCACAAGCTCACCTCCACACTGGCGCCTCGGAGGAAACACATTGGAGCTGACAAAATACAGTCTAACTTAGATTTACAAGTTTTTAATCTATACTGAAAAAATATGAGACAGGAATAATAGGGTCCTGGGAGAGGGAGGGTAAGAGAGGAGCTTTGGTCTCTTTTCTAATGGGGACTGGAACACAGGCAGCTGAGTCCTGTCCAGGGACAGCCTCCTGAGGCATTGGGGCTCAGGTGGACTCTTAGCCTTATCTAAATCTAAATAAACTCTTTTCCCCTTGAACCTGTGGGAAGCCAGAAGAAGACCACTCTTCTACAGTAAGGGGAGGGGGCAGCCTGGTTTGGGGGATTAGCAAGGGTAATACAATAGTTGCGGCTCCAGCTTCCATGGTTTTGATCCAGGTAAGACTGTTGGGAGTAGCTCAGGGATGCCTGAAGGCCATTCAGTGGCCTATGAGATTTGAGTGTGTGTAGCTGCTGTACTCTTTTGGACATCATTTTTATAGGCTTCAAAAAAAGCCTACTTTCTGTTCTAGACTATGATATAGTGTCGTACATGATTACTCCAAATTCCTGAAAACAAAGAATTGCCCAAATGTAAACTATTCTAGCTATATTAACATTTACATAAAAAAATTTTTGATATTTTAGATAAGTGTTTTAATCTATTCAAGTTCCTATAATAAAAATACCATAGATTAGTTGGTTTAAATAACAAACATTTATTTCTCACAGTTTTGGAGGCCAGAAAGTTCAAGGTGATGATTTGATGTCTGGTGAGAGCCCATTTCCTGGTTCTCTGCTGTATGCTCACGTGGTGGAGAGGAACACTCTGGTCTCTTCAGCCCCTTATAAGGGCACTAATTCCATTCATGAGGCTTCCACCCTCATGACCTAATCACCTCACAAAGGCCCCACCTCCTAATACCATCACATTGGGGCTTAGGTTTCCAAAATATGAATTTGGGGAGATGCAAATGTTCAGTATATAACAGATAGGTTTATCCAATTTATTAGAAATAGGGCCATTAAAATGTGAAGATGGCCTCTGATACAGACAAATAAGATTAAACAAGTGAACAAACAAAACAAAACAAAACGAGACTCAGAGAAAAAACTGATGTGTACAGAAGAAAGGAGGTGGGAGGATGGATGAAGAAAGAGGAGACTACAGTCAATCATATTGCAATAATCTCACCAGGTGACAGATGGGTACTAGACTTAGTGTGGTAGTCACATTGTAAGGTACATAAATGTTGAATCACCATGTCGTACGTTTGTAACTAGTATAATATTATATTTCGACCATAATAAAATTTTTTGAAGAAAAAAATACTGGCAAAGGTGCAGACCTTTGCTCCGGTTGAAATAGCTGTGTGTTTTGCTATCTCACCAAGCTTTGACTGCCTCACAGCACACGGTTGCTGTGATCTGTCAATTGTGCCCATCACAGTAGGAGGGGACCTCTGTGTTTGGGGAGAGTCATAGATCTTTGTGCAGATAAGTGCGTGCATCTGCTCGGAGGCTGTGCTGCCAGTACTGCTGGAGATTAAATACTTGTAACTAGAGAAAACAAAGTAAACGACAATGTTGGTTCATCCAAGGAAAAGAAACTTTTCAGTGAGACCTCTTTTTATCTGCAGAATAACTTCAAATAAGATATTTTTGAAATCATGGATTTTAAGATGTAAAATTTACCTTTACACTTTTAAGTTTAATCTAGGTTTTAGAATCGGCTCTTAAACTAATTTTAACCCTGTGCAGTTTTTTTTAACTCTCTACATTTGCTTTCCTCAGTTAAAAATTGGGTTGAATCAGGGTTGTACTGGATAAGTAATCCTTTCCTTCCATCTCTAAAACTTCTTAAAAATTGTTTGTAAACAGATTCAAACCGAAGATAATTTACCTCTAAACCATTCAGAGACACCAATGAGTAATGACCCACTTATTGAATCCCAGTATACTATGTATTCCAATTTTTTTTAAGTAGGAGAACAGAGGATGTTTTGTTGAATATTTCTGAATCAGAGTCATGGTCTCACTAGGACATTGCTGCACACTCAACTGGACACACTTGGGAGAATTTAGTAAGTAACTATTCACATAGGTGTGGGTGGCATTGAAGGACAAGGTATGGCAAATACCCTAAATAAGCGACAGTGGGCACTATAGCTTCTGTTAGGCCTGACGGGGTAAGAGGACAGAGTGGTTACCAGAACCAAGACAGAGAGAGAGACCCAGAACGTTAGGATAGAAAAGGGCCACTAGACCACTGGCCCGCTATTGACCAAATCAAATCCAAAGTGAGAGAATAGGGAGCCTGTGGCTATAAGAGACAGGGTTCTCCAGAGAAAATGAACTAATGACAGTTGGGGTCTCCAACCTCCCAGCTGCGGACCAGTACCAGCCCAGGCCTGTTAGGAACTGGGCCACACAGCAGGAGGTGAGCTTGAATGTAATGCACCTGAAACCATACTGCCCCCACCTTGGTCCATGGAAAAACTGTCTTCCACGAAACTGGTCCCTGGTGCCAAAAATGTTGCGACTGCTGAATGATAGTATCCACATAGGTTAGGTTTCAGGGATTTGGAGAATCTGGAAAAGTAGAGAGAGAATTTTAGGAAAGGGGGACACAGAAAATATGACAACCCATATATACAGCAATTCCATCAGACATACCATTCTTTCTTGCCGGGCTTCCTAAGGATAGATAGAGCATGGGAACATTTTGCAAACTGCTGGCCTCCTAATGCCCAACCCAATACCTGGCATACGCTGTAGTAGATTCCCTAAGAATCATGGTTGAATTGACTTGAATGCTACATAAATAAGTGAATTTAGTGAGGTAGCCCGGGCAGTAGCAATATCTCAAGAGCAATTTTCAAGCAAAAGGTAAATACCACTGCAATTTTCTGTCATCTTTTGCATATAGGACAAAGCAACACATCAAATTAATCAGATGTGATCACATCTTGTAAGGTTTAACACCAGATCACATTTCCAAGCTCCAATCGTCCCTTATTAATAGAATAAATCTATTCATTGAACTGGATGATCACCTGTGCTGGCAAAGGCTTTAAATTGCTCCCTTTGTAGCCTTGCAATTATATAAAGGATCGGGCAGATTGCTAGGGTATGATGGAAGTCATTTATCAGGTAAATAATCTCAAAAACAATCTAGCCTTAATGGTCTGCACCTGTGAGAAATGTGATACCAGATTTGCTCGCAAGGAAGGGCTGGGATGGGAATCAGAAGGCATCTTCTGTGTCACAGGACAGAGACGACAGAATGCAAATGGGTAAAGTTGAAAAGATCTGTAAGTAAATGCACTCTGGCTAGTATGACACATTATTTTTGAAGTCACTGAAATGATTATTCAAAAGCTACTGAAATATTACCCTTTGAGAAATCAATTTTTTGCCCAGTTCATTTTCTTCATCCTAAAACCAGGAGCAGGGCAGCTACAATGACAGAAAAGAATGATGAAGGTCATGGGGATGCAGAATGGCACCTCCAAGGCCATTTCGTCATCAAGTTGTGCTGCAGCGATCAATCAAAACACCAGTTTAGCTTTGCCTGTCAGTTGGTTCCGATAAGAATCTTTCTCTTGTTTCTATTGCTTTTCTGGTTTGCTGTCAGATTGGGCAAGTCTTTTAATGGAAAATTAGTAATTGAGAACTTACATAAAGGGAATGTGTAAATACCTTGTTTAGGCATGTGAAGCATGGGTGCTGATTTCTGTGACATGTTATAAAAAGAAATTGTCCTACAGGAACAGCCTGAGACCAACTGTGAAGTGTGAAGTGGCTGGAAGTTGTCACTGGAATAGTTGCTTCCCGCACCTGCTGTCCCTCATCTAAAGTCCTAGCCATCCCCCTAACATACCACCTACACACACAAACACGCACTTCCTGCAACTATCCTGGGTCTTATTGCTACAGAGCCTTGATTTATCTATTTCTCAACAAGCTGTGACCATTGCATTTCACTCTATGTTCCCAGGGCTTTCTTTGCACAGCGCCTGGAACAGCGAAGGTGCTCAATAAATCTTTCATGAGTGACTGAGGCTTCAATAAGATGTTAGATAAAAGTGGCTCAGCCATTTCTGGGCTGGGAGTGTTGACAATTTAATAAGAGATTCTTAAAGCTAGGATCTCTAATGGCAGAATTTCTGACAATATGATAAACGGGCCATGAATGTGAGCAACTAGCCTTGCCTGGCTGGAGGAAGCCATACCCTGTTCTGATTGTAAGCAGAAGGCTGTTCCGCATTTCCCAGAGTTCAGGGTTCTAACTCAATCAGGACCACCAAGTCACAGAAGGCCACCAGAGTGGGCACCTATCTCTTCTCCGCTCCCCCCACCCCTCCAAAGAAACCAGCAAATGGAGGTGTGTCTCTTTCCAGTGCTTTGAGGAAAGCCCGGGTTCAGGTGTCCCAGCAGTAGTTTGGCCTTTTGCAGATATCAATCCAGGTATCCAGTCACCTTTCTTTCCAGAATAATCTGTTCCACCAGGTTAACTCCAGCCCTGTGTTGCCAGGCATACATCTTTGTTTCCCCCTCATAACCTAGCAAGCATGTTTTGTAATAAAAACTGATAAATAAGCCAGGTGGTGAAAGACAAACACTACATGATCTCACATGTAAGTGGAACCTAATCAACAAAACAAAGGAATAAACAAAATAGAACCAGAGACTGGTAAATAAAGAACAAACTGACAGTGACCAGAGGGGAGCAGGGAGGGGGGCAGCAGGGGAAAGGAGGGGAAGGCACAAGTAAAGGAACATGTATAAAGGACTCATGGACATGGACAATGGGGTGGGGACTGACTGTGGGAGCAGGTGTTTGGGAGGCAGTGGGCAGGACAGGGGGAGAGCAATGGGAAAAAAGTGGGACACCTGTAACTGAACAAGAACAAAAAAACTGTTAAAAATTGATAAATAAATACCTTTTTGCATCATTGACTTCAAATTTCTGATATGAAGTGTAAATCCTTGGAGCCCTGGTTTTCTAAGAAAGTTACTTTTGAATTTCCCAAAGTCTTCCTTTTCTAGTTAAACATTGCTTAGGTAAATTCTTGCTTAAAATATTCTCTAGTAACTTCTCGTTCCAAAGGGCAGTTCTTTTCCCACAGCCCACGTGCTGAGGACAGGTGCTGGCATGCAGAAATGCTGACCCTCACTCACTCCAGGCCAAGACTGTTTTCACAGGGCTCTGAGTAGCTCAAGGCCCTGGCCTGGTTGCCTCTGGACAGGAGCAGCATCTTCGCTTAATATTACTTGCTATTTAAATGTTATTATTTTCCTTGTACATTGTCATATGGGGGGAGGGAGATGAAAAGCACTGCTATTGTGGTGTCAGCAAACTTTTTTACAAAGGGCCAGGCAGTGAATAATTAGACTTTGGGTGCCGTGTAGTCTCTGTCTCAACTAAGCTCTCTATCAAGCAGAGTGAAAGCAGCCATAGACAACACTGAACAAATGAGTGGGGCCACGTGCCAACAAAAGCGTAAAAAAATAGGAGGCAGGATGGGGCTGTGGCCTGAGGACCATGTTTGCCCATCTTTAGTCCACAGGATGAAGTCACTGGCCTTGCTGCTGGTGGCCTCCCATGGTCCTACCTCCTTAGCTCCATCTCTTCTACTGGCTAGAACATCCCACATCCTGTGAAGCTGTTCCCCTTGTCTTCAGGCAGTTATGTGGCCCCAGAGCAACCTGTTCACACATCTCCCCACTTTGAAGTAATAATATGTTCGAAGGTCTGACTTCCCCACCAGACTGTAACATCCTGTACAGTGGAAACTGTGTCACAGCTCTGTCTGCATCCATTAGAAATGGCACAGTACCTGTCACAATGTTGGTTCTCCATGTGTACTGCATGAAGAAGAAGGAAGGGTAGATGCAAAGATGAAAGAAAGGAAGCAAGAGGAGAAAGAAGGAAAGAAATGAGGAAGGGGAAAAGGGGAAGAAAAGAAGGAAGGAAGGAGGAAAGGAAGTAGGAAGAAAGGAAAGAAGGAAAGGAGGGAAGGAAGGGGGAAGGGAAAAAAGAAACAAAAGAGGAAAGGAAGGGTTCTCTTTCCAGTTGAGCCTTTTAAGTAAAGTTTCACTGTCCTCAAAGAGTTTGAGCTTGGCGGTGAGTGTAAGTATTGCCCATAAAAGAAAGCGAGACAGGGCAGTAAAGAGAATGAGTAGATGCTGGGTTAGGGGAAAACTGGGGCTAAAGGCAGGAAGAACACGTCTGAATTCTATAGAGTTCATTGGCTGCCATTGAGCCTGAATTATGTCTGAATTACTTGGTGTTATCCCGGATAAAACAGCGTTGTAAAACCATAGGCATTAAGCAGTGAGATAAGAGGTTACTGTGGCCAAAAACACCAATTCAGCAAAGCCTTTGCAGTACCTCTGGGGCTCTAGAATTTATGAAAAGCTAATGAGCCAGAAGTAAATGAATCAGAAGCCATAACAAGAAACAACTTCAAAGTACAATTTAGTTAAAAACATACCTCAATTATGAAGTACATCTAGAAACTTTATGAATAAATTTCTCCTCTCTCTGACATTCTTTCATATGAATTATTTCCAGTTTTCCTCTGTGGTATAATGATAAAATAATGGTATTTTCAGGGTAATTTTAATTCATCACAGCCCAGACCTGGAATAAAACTCCAATACAAAGTTTTATAAACATGTAAAATTTTTGTGAGCTAATCTTAAGTTATAACTCTGAGTCATATTTCCCTGACCCCTAGGGATTAATCCCCATGTATTTTTAGTGATGGGTAACATAAAGTGAAATCTAGGAACTAGACTGCAGAAAATGCCAGAATTTAGAATAATACTCCTATATTCATGTCATCATTTGTAAGTTATAAATAACTTCCTTCCATATACATCATTTCAATTTGTCCTTAAGATCTGAATATACTAGGAAGCCGACATCTCAATCTTCCTGTCTTTCCATACTGCCTTACGTGGCCTTCTTAGAGTTATGAAAGAGAAAGATAAAGCAAAAATTTAGTATTTCTCTCCCAAACCAAGTACCTGCTAGCCTGCAACACTGTAATGAGTTTAGGAAAAGTAAGTTTCTATTTTCTATTGATTTTTTTTTTAGTTTATACTAAATGTTCTACACAACACTGCTCTGACTTAATGTCAAACAAGATGTACTAGTGTAGAAAGTTTTCCATGATAGTAAATTGCTTTTGAATTAATTTTCCAGACAGGTATCACTGAGCTGTTTTAGTTCTTCCAAAGTGTTTCAAGTCTTTAACATCTAGAAGGGAAAAGCTGCTAGTTAGAAGAGGCCAATTATTCAACAAAGAGAGCAGCTTAAGGATGAAATAAAATATGTATCCATGTTCTTGTGCAGGAGTTATGGTATATTGAAATACGATTGTACAGTTGATGACCATGGTGTTAAGGCTACTTCCCTTTGTAGAGTATTTATGGCTACTCTAATGGGAATGTTCATTCATGATGTCAATTACAAGGACAAAGGAAGTTTTCAGATAAGAAATGAAGACTATGAAGGTAAGTCTTGGGTAGAGGGGGTAGCACATTGTGTTTGTCTCTGAGTCTTGTTCTCTTTGGTTTAAAGCAGGTGTGTTCAACCTTTTGGAATCTCTGGGCCATGCTGGAAGAAGAAGAGTTGTTTGGGGCCACACATTAAATACACAAACACTAATGAAAACTGATGAGCAAAAACAAAAGGTTTTAAGTAAATTTATGATTTTGTGTTGGGCCGCATTTAGAGCCATCCTGGGCCAAGAAGAGTATAAATGTCTAGCTCTAATGTTTCTGTGAGACTTGGAGGAGATGATGGTATCCACTTTGTGAAGATGAAACCAGAAAAATCAAATGAATTAAATACTGTGAGCACTAGAAAGCAAGTGATATCTGTTAAGTAGAAGTATCCACATTCATGTTACTCTAGGAAGGTATATTTTTTCTTTTGTTGTGGCTGAGACTTTGAGAGTCTCACCCAAGTGTTTCAGTCTTGAATCAGCTATACCATTAGGTGCACAAGAGCAGGTCTGGAGCTATGCTTCTGATAGCTCTCTGAAGGAGTGGTCATTCTGCAAGAACAGTGTGGAGGCAGCAGTGGGACATAATGAGGGCTTCTCAAGAGTAGGTGGAACTTAAGATGCACTTGGGACTCCATAGTCCAGTGACTACCATCCAACTAGATAGAGATTCTTCTTCATGTTTTAACTTGATTCATTATGAAAAGAACCATGACTGCTTAGACTAGGTGGGGACCTGCCAAAGTCATATAGTCTATCTTGTGGGCTCTAGATAGAAATGAAGCAAATGTAAGTCAAACCCACACAGAGGTGAAACAACGTATTGGTCTATCACAATGCATTTAGTCATTTTCCACTTATGGTAATAACACTCTGATAGCACTAAACATTTCATTTAAAAACACAAAAAATAATAGTTTAAATTATACCTTAAATGACAATAGTTTTTCTTCTTAGCTTGACTTCCTTTAATATGTATTGCTACTCAGAAACATACTAGTGGACAATACTTTTTCAAAGTCCTCAATGTAAACCATGACAATGGAAGTAAAGCTGGACCACTGCGCATACACAAAATCTTTCTCCTGCTTGTCCCGCATCAGTTAACTAGGACATTGCCTTTGCTGCCAAAAGCAAAATGTATTTTTGGCTTTCACTCATGCTTAACTCATCATACCCACAATAAAGTATTTTCTGTCATGGTTCTCAAAAATTGCGAGACTAGTTAAATTATTCATCACCAGGTAGAGTACACATTAAGCTCAACTTCTGGTAAAATGTTGATTTTTCCCTACTGTCAATTATGCCCGCAGGATACATTTTATTACACAGAGGCAACATTCTGGGGCATTTGGCTAATAAATCTTCCCCAGGTTCTCTGAGGAAGGAGTATGTCATCGGCCAATATTTATTTGACCCTCAACAGAATGGAAGGAAACTTTTCAGCATCAGCATTTCCCTCGGTCTAATATATGTTTTAACTTTCTATAAATTTAAATGATTGCTAATGGCCTTATGTTCAGGAAACAAACACAGAAGATTCAGAGAAAAATTTCTTTTGGTGCTTTTCTTTTTAACACCTATTTGGGTATAACAACAAATATAATTTCTATATCTTGAAGAAAATATTCAAATATCTCAAGTTATCACTGGAGCTTATCTAGGGATATGTATTATTTAATAGCTAACATTTATTTAACATTTGCTACATGACAAGATTTTTAAAAATACATTTTGAATGTATAAAAATGTTGTGAATCCTCCTAACAAAGGCTCTGTGATCTAGATGCTTTTGTTGTTATTTCCCCCATTTTATAGATGAAGAAAAGGAGGCTCAGAGAGGTTAAATAATTTGCTCAAGATTAGGATTCAAACTTGGACTTGCTCTAGAACCTGTCCTCTTATCCTCCAGGCTACATTATACCTTATCATCTATCCAGTACCACGTGCCAGATGCCTTACGTGCAATATTGCTAAGACCTCACATAGCAGTGAAGTTGGTATTATTACCTTCAGTTTTCTAGATGAGAAACAAGAGCCTGACCAAAGAAATTGCCAGAGCTCATATGGTTCATAAATAGATCTTGGATGCGAACTCTGATCTTCTGATAATAAGCTTTATTCTCTCCAAGACCAAACACTTTTATTCAGCTCAGTGTTTCTAAAATATTTAAAGTTTTCCTGTGCACTCTAAGATCTATTTTGGAAGGAGGAATAATTTAAGACTTAATGCTAGAGTTTCCAAAAAACTTTCCAAGGTACATTGCATATTCACAGAGGAAATTACAAACTAAATTGAGGACTAGGTTTCCAGGGTGCTTGTACCTGGGGACTGTAACTCAGGCAAGCCTGCACCAGAGTACAGCATTGGTTTTCTAAGGCAGTCTCTAGGAATTTAAACATGGGCGCTGAAGTGTCAGGAATAAAAAAAGACACTTCTGTGTAGTACCTAGAATCAAGATTTGGGGTCACTGGATGTCCTATGCCACTTTTAGGAAATTAGCTGAAAATAGGATAAAGGCCATCAATACAACTAGATAAAAATGTTCTAAGTAATTTCAACTATATTTGATTTTGGGGATGAGGCTTTGTGATGATGAGTTATAAAATCTACGAGAGTCCCAATATTTTCATTTACAGTTGCCATTCCAATAAAATGTGTTGTGTTGCTGTAACACCCTAGAATACTCTGTTCTAGAACAATTAGAAAAAAATTAAACTACCTTGGGGAACACAGTATTTGTACAAGAGAAAAGCAGGAGCTGTTTGATAAAATTAGACAGTTATCTACTTAGGGGTTCATCATCTACTTAGCTATTTTTAAAATGTCCATCTATAAACTATTTTAAGGCACAAATATGAGAGGTAAAAAAGACAGTTAAACTATTTAAAAGATCTAAGAGTAATGCTAATAACAGCAGGATAAAAGCACAATTAGAAAACTGGAGTCAAAAAAATAGCAGGGACTCCCTCTCCCAGCAGGGTACCTCAGCTTATAAAGACATTGCCCTGCATATAGCAGGAAGTGAGGTGGGTAAATTAGACCTGGCAGAATGCAGATAAACCTCAGAAGAGACAAGCTTTCCATTTGAGACAGTGACTCACCTCTGATTCTGCAGAGAGTGGCAGAAATTATCCAACTGGCACAGTGGGGCTAACCTTAGGCAAAATTGTACAGTAGGTGAAGCCAACAAAGAGGGCTCTTTACCTTTTTCTTTTTTCATAGGTCCCCTTACTCTCTCTAGATGGGTCCTCCCAGGTGATCTTTTCTTTCATAGAGTGAGCTGTCGCGCCAACACAGATGTAAGTGTAAGTCACCGCGGGGACCTGTTTAAAAGCAGGATTGAGGGTGGAGGTGGGTATGAAGGGGGAGTAAACTTCAAAACAAGGTTCACTGCAATATGTTTTGTATTGCTGCCCACAAGCCATTAGGGAGAAAGTATTGTTTTGTGGAGCCTTTATTTTAGTTACACATTGTGTGCATGCTAAGTGGCAATGAGATCTTTATTTCACATTGTAGGTCATGGAAAAGAACACTTGAAGTCCAGTGGCAGTGTGGTCAATAATCTGGATTTAGAAACCAGCATGTAATGGTTCGTCTCCCCAGCTATGCACCTAAGTAGTTTTGTGACTACTAACTACTCGGGTAAGTTATTTAGCCTACTTGCGACTTAATTTCCTAATCTCAAACAACAGAGACTATCTCACAGGGTTGCTGTAGTTATTAAAATAAGTTAAAAGCAAAGCACTTAAAACAGTGTCTGGCTTAATGTAAGTGCTCAATTAGTGATATTGGCTTTTATGATTGCTATTATTACTGTCACTTGGAGAGGCTGGCTGACATCCCGCCCACTGGCCACATGGGAGAGATGAGAGAGAGTGTCCTGGAACCAGCATGACTCATCCTGCCCCAAAAGTGGCAGAGTTGCTCAGGACTCCTCCCAGGGACCTATAGGCAACAACTAATGAACATCTGATTGCACCTGCTTGCTTTCCTACTTACCTTTAGTCTGACTTTCCCTCGGAGTGAGGACAGGCATTTACTCCCTCGCACACACATTCATGCATAGGCCAAGAGCCACAAAGATAGGCAACACAAGGCACCACCATTGCGGAGGACATGGCAGACAATGAGTAAAGCCTGCAACTTAAAGCAACCTCACTGATATTGGCAAAGCCCCTTCTCATTTGCAAGATCTTTTCGCAGTTTATTAGATCTCCATAAGCATCCCTGAAATGGAGTAAGGTAGGAAACTAGCTGCTAACTTCTCTTCCCACTCCTTCTCTCCCTCCCCTTCTGTAATGGTCTAGATACAGGAGTTGCCAAACTTCTGGCGTCTCTGGGCCATACTGGAAGAAGAAGTGGAAAACTTTTGTCTTAGGCCACACATTAAACACGTTGTGACATGTAATCACAAAAGAGCTTATAATGTTTTAAGTAAATTTATGATTTCGCGTTGGGCTGCATTCACAGCCACCCTAAGCTGCATGCAGCCCACGGACCACAGGTTGGACCATGAAGGAAAGGGTGAGTCATCATTCAAGGCTGAAAGCCATTACGTGGCCGCTTCAGATATGGATTCCTCAGTCTTCTCAGTGCTGCTCCCCATTCTATAGAAAACTTTTTGATCACTGATGTGTGCTCTAGGGCAGAATGCTAATGGCTCTGTGGCTTTTTTAAAGAGGCTTTCCAGATAGTATAGTTGCTTCTTTGACATCAAAACCGAAGAAAGCCAAAACGCCAAGCAAAAAAAAAAAAAAGAAATCAGACAACTCTCAGGATGAAAAATGCAAATTGCTGCACAGAAGTGTCATGGGAGACTATTATACAATATTTTGGACAACAACATCAGCATCTTATCTGATGAGAAACCAGGCTACCCAAAGAGCAAAAGGCTTTGTAAAACAAATGAATAAAACCACCCTCTAACAAAACCCTTGATGTGAACAGGGATGTATGGGAAGGGTAGCTGATTATTTTCTGACCTGGGCAGCGCCCCATACAGAGCTTGGTGCCCATGGCTTCTCCTACAGATGTATGTCAAGGGCAATGATCTGACCTGGTGAGACAAGTTAGTCATGCAAACCAAATTTTTCATAAGAGTTTGTGAAAAGTCTCATTCAGTTCCGCTCCAGGCACTTTCTGCACTGGCAGAAATGATAGACACAGCTTTCTAATCTTTGTTTTCCTTGTTGAGACACAATGTTTGTATTTTCTATATACCACATGCCATGAATGTCCTGGTTACAAGTGGCTGTACAGTCCACAGATACTAAAAATAAAGCTCTGATATTTGTTAATATAAATGATTTTTCTCTAGCAATTGATTTTATATTAGTGCAGTGTTTACTTCTTTATTCACTTACGTGTTCACTCCCTCCTTCTTACCTTCCTGAATTTCACTAAACATTTCATGCATGCCTACTATGTGCAAGGCTCCAGGCTCCATAGGACAAGATCTTGTGAAGTTCATAGTCTAACCGGTGTGAATATTATGAATGGGGTGAATTCTGTGGTCAGTGCTGTTGACCTGGTAAACCATCAAAACAGAACTTTTGACAGGAGCTCAACATTTAAACAAAATATGGACTATTTTGTTTATTAAGCCCACACCTGGAGTCTTGGTCTTTCCTTTGGGAAGTCTTCTTTTTTTTTAGTAGTTCTCATTTCCTCAGTAATTATGAGAACAATTAGCCTGGGGTAGAAGGTTATTCATTGCAAACAATTTTAAATAGACTTTGGTTTGCGTGTCATTTTCATTGGCTGCTGACACATTCATGTGTAGATGGCTTCTGATGTGGGCTTGACAATTTCACATTTATTTCTTTGAAGAAACTGGTAATTGTTCCCAAAATTCATTTTATAACAACAAATAATGACTTCACTTATAGCTTGCCTGTTTTACTTTGCTGACGCTTTCAGGGTGATTTCCTAATCTCATTGCTGGTCCTTGTAAGTCAAAAACAGTATCTACTCTTTGGAAGATTTTTTTTTAAAGAAGGCAGGGAGAAGTAAGGAGTCTTTTAGTGTTAGATATTTTGGTTAAGTAAGGAAGGAAGACAATTTAAATGATGATATTTTTATGGTTTCCTCCTAATTAGTGTCTATGATCTGACTTGTTGAAACTTTTTCTTTTTTGCTTTAAAAGAGCTGTACCCTAATATTCTGATATCTATGTTGGCTTTAAGAAACCAGTTAATTTTTGGTTTATTTGAATGATCTCTGCACCCCCAAAACCAACATTGTGTCATTCCTCCCATAGTGTAACTGGAGTATGAGGAGGGGTTTACATGGCATCTTTTATCGTTATCCTGACTATCTAGCTAGATCCATCCAATAAGCGCTCAGATCTATCTAGATACTTTCAAGGTCTACAAAAATCCACAAACTTGATATTTAAGACAAAGAGCTATTTCTTTTAAGGAAATATAGTGTCTTGAAATGCTCTCATTATTTAACCAGAAAGGATACACATTGCTGAAGCCTTCATCAAAGTGGTATTTTATCATCTCGATTATTGTTCATTTCACGTTTGGAACATGAACAGGGAACTGAAAAGTCACACAATGTCCTTGCCATTATTTATCATTGTGATGCTTTGATGTTATGACTCTTTGGCCCCATTTGCCCATCCCGCAATCACACTGCAGGACAGGTCAGAATTTGTCTTTCTGATAGACTGGCGCGGTTGACACATTTAAGCAACCTATCAATTTTAGCCTTATTAAATAGGCACAGAGCTTTGATTGCACACTCAATTACACTTAAAGCCCCTCGGCCATTGTTCCTTTACTCTCTGCAATAACAATTTATCTTGACCTTCTGTACACTGTTTTGTAGCCCTGCTCCAGCTGTGAACTGTAAGGAAAAGTGGTGTCTACTGAAAAGCCCTGGAATTTTTTTTAAGTCACAGTTGGAACTAGAATACAGGCTTTCTCCAAGTCTCTCTCAGGTAAAATGCCTTCTGCACAGGAGAAATGAATTCAGATGAAGAACCTAGTCAGAGGTGCCTCACTTTCTATATCAGATGGGCCTTGGGGAACCAGAGACCTGTATTGTTTTATCTTTAATAACACTAGTGAGGCCTGAGCCACCTGGGCAGTGACACCCTCCTCTGATAGGAGGACTGGCATCCAAGAGGCAGTTAAATGCATTTTTCTTCTGCAAGTGGACATTAACATTTAGGGACAGCTTTGAAGGACAATGGGAAAAATACTTTTTCTTCTCAGAGCTGTGTGCTCTCACATACATTTCAAGTTTCATTTTGAAGCCACAATATCTAAACCTCTGTAGAATATCTGTCAGCAGTTGGCAACAAAATATATCATGATGCCAGACATAGCCGCAGTCCCCTTGGTGATTCTCTGCTGTCATTTGTGAATATGCCAATCACGGTTACAGGACAGCATATTTCTGAGAAGCGATGAGGGACATGTGTTGGAGATCCCTTTGGATCTGGTTTATCGTCTATTTTGTGTCATATAATGTGACAAATTCCTCAAAACATTTTAAAATAGAGGTTTGTTTAGCTAGAGGAAATGTTTATTTGAGGAATATGGTTCTAATGTGTGTTTTTAGTACCCTCATGTGTAATATGCATGATGTATTCCTGGGGAAAGTATTTAACACTATTTTTTTTTCTTGTGTGCAGGAAATCAAATGAAGAATTTGGAGATGCAGTAAAGTCTGAGATAAAACTTGGTAAAAAGAGAGGAAAATATAATTTTGTATAGTTATCCAAATACATTTGCTAAGTACAAATTTAGCTTGTCGGTAAAAAAAAAATAGGGTTTTGTTCATTTTTTTGTCTTTTGCCTTTCATTCTTTCCCCAGGTATCAGAGAAAAAAATCTACCAATATCTATTTCTAAAAGGTTTTTATCTGACAGCCTATTTTGAAAAATGTCAAATGTACAGAAAATTTGCAAAAATAGTACAATCAACACCCATATGTCATTTACTTAGATTCACCCATTGTTAACATTTTGGTACATTTGCTTCTTCTCTCATTGTTTGATAATGTGCTTTGATGTCAGATGCAGATAGTGTGCACCTTTAGTCCTCTGTATTTCAGCAAGTGTCCTCGAGTACCAAAGGCTTTCTCCTACAAAACTATAATACAATTATCAACTTGGCAAATTTAACGTTGATTTAATGTTATTATCTCATTTATGGTGCATATTAACATTTCCATATTAAACTCAATAATGTCCGTTATTTTTGAAATCCAAGATCCCATGAAGGATCATTCATGTTCAATACCCCATTGAAGGCATTAGGAGGGTACCATAGCCTTCGGGAACACTTCTGTCTAATGGCACATTTCTCATCTTCAAAAGAAACACCATCCTTCCCACACAGAAAAGGCTGCTGGGCTGGCTCGCTCCCCACGTGTGCAGTGTCCCTGGCTGGGCTGTGTGCTTTGTTCTGTCGAGGTCTTCCCGAGAACTCTCCATCTCAACTTAATTGTGGCATTTTAATATGGGACCTATTTTAAGTCTTATTCTCATAGGTCTCTTTTTTCTCCTGAGATAAAGAAGACAATGCGTAAATCTAAGCCAGTGGCTGGTAAATCTGTCCTGTATAGGATCAGGTAGTCAATGTTTTAGGTTTTGTGGGCTTAATGTGGTCTTGTTGCAACTGCTCGGCTCTGCCAATGAGGGTTGAAAGTAGCCACAGATGAGAAGTAAATGAATCGGCATGGCTGCTTTCCAATAAAGCTTTATTTACAAACACAGGCATGGGCCAGGATTTGGTCTATGGACAATAATTTGCTGACCCTTCACCTAGGTTAATATGATAACAGGCAGCAATATTTAACAAATGAACCTTCATGAGCAACTTAATTTTACATTAGCTGCAGCATTCTGGAGACAGTCCTTTTATAAGTTAAAAAAAAAATCTTCTGGAACTTGGAGAATACATAGCCTGAACACAAGAGATCAATAGATATCAGTTTAAGAAAGTATTAAGTCTTAGTTTCTGAAAATATTTTCCAATGTGGCTAATCACTGCAACAGAGAAATTTAGTCTTTATGATGGCAGTCTTCAAAGATTTTCATGTAAATAAGAGAACAGACACCATTAGAAAATTCTATTGGAAACCCCTGCCACGCATTTTATAACTGCTCTCTTGGCCTGCTGGTATGAACTTCAGGGACTGTAGCTGGTTATTGGGAAGTAAGCTTTACTGGGCAGTTGGGCTGGGAGCAGTTGAAACTGTAATGACCCCAAAATATCGCCTCATACTCTGTCACACTGGAGAATGGTCTGGCTGCCTCCTGGGCTGCTCTCTTTCCACCTGCTCATGCACACACTGGCATAAACTTTACAGAGACCAGCCTGCCAGGTAATGAGGCACAGAGCCTCCGGTGCTCTCAGAAGCTGAACGACAGCTTGCTGCCTTCATCCTTCTGTGCCAAACTTCTGAGTTTGGTTGTATCTGCTACTGAATAGAAAAACAATACAAAACCAGTTTAAAATACAATATAAACAAATGGAAATTTAACATTTATATAGGGAAAAGTACACAAATCATGTGCCCTGCCTCAGTGCATTTTTATGAAGTAAATACCTATAGCCACAATTTGGATCAATAAAAAAAGCACCCCCCCATCAGCCCTCTGAATAATCCCCTCCCCCCAAGGAAAACCACTACTTTGACTTTGATGTGTAGATGAGTTTTGTCTGTTTTTAATGTTACATAATTGGTCTACAGCATGGACTTTTCGGTGTCTGACTTCTTTTGCTTGATGTTATGTTGGTGAGATTCAAACATCATTTGTAGAGCGGTAATGTATTCACTATCATTGCTATAGAACAGTCCATTACATGAACGTTTCCCATCTTATTTATCTGTTCTGCTGTTGATGCAAATAGAGTTATTTCTAGACGTTGGC
>VMDR010008065.1:0-37914 GCA_007922815.1 Macrotus californicus | reverse complement strand
AGAAGGAAAGAGAAAGAAAGAAGATTATGTTGTTTCTAAGAATCTAAAGGAGAAATGCATTTGAGGGAGGGAGTCATTAACTGGGTCAAATGACAGTGAGGTCAAATGAGAAGAGAAACACCATCATTCATTCACTGGAGGTCATTGTTTGAAGTTCCTTGACAAAAATTCCTGACTTCTCTCCTCTCCATCTGCCATATTCACATGCCCCCTGAATTGTCACCATCTACTTATCATCATACACTCCCTTGTGAAAGCCAGAAACATGGGTGTGCTCATCGGCCCTACCTTTGTCTACATCCCGCATCCTGACCTTGAACAAATCCTGACCCTTCTTCTTCCAAACCACCTGCATCTCTCACCGTCTCCGATGTGGCCTACCAGTATTCTGATTCAAGCTTATCACGTACCTGGGCCTCTTCACCTGGCCATGCTCTACCCTCGCCCCTGTGCCCCTTTGTTCCATTCCACATCTTAAAATCACAAGGCATGTCTTCTCTACTTTACAGTTTTCAGGGACTTTTCCTTACAAGTCTAATAAGCCCGCAGCTCCCTGCCTAGGGTTCTGAGGCAGGAATCCTAGAGCCTCACCCTCACCGAGGCAGCCTCTGGCACTCACCTCTGTACTCATTAGACTCTGCTCTAATTGGCCTTCTTTCCTTTTCTTTTTCTTTTCTCTTCTCATTCCAAGAACACAGCAAAGTCTTTGTCATCACCTTAAGATTTTGGTAATGTTCTTGCCTTTTCCAGGAATGTTTTTTGTTTTTTTTCCTCAGATATGATTAGCCTACGTTCTCACCTTTAGATCTCATGCATTTAAAAAAGTACAAAAACTTTTTGCCACTATAGGTGCGTGAGTGCAATCTACATCGAATCGCTTTCCTTTAACACTGATCACTGTCGTCAGTATTTGTTTCCTTATTCTCTGTCCTTGACCGGAGGGGCAATGGCCTTTGCCGCGCTGTTCACAGCTGTGTCCCCCAGCCCTGTCACATGTCTGAGGTCGCTCTGTGTTTGCCGAAGTGAATTTAGTCGCAGCTGCGTCACTGAAGAGGTAAAGAGTGAGTGGTGCAGGGAGCACCTACGGACACAGTTGTGATGGACAGGGAGAGAATGGGACAGAGGCTGGAAAGAGCTGTGTTTTCCAAAGAAAAATGTAAATGCTCTTTGAATGGATATTGCAGGGAGAAGGAATCGGGTTGTACAGCAGAAATAGGTAATATCTGATAGTGAGAGATTACTGAGAGGCAAGAGCGGCTGTGATTCAGAGAGCTGTGAAGGAATTAATCATCGATACCAATTCTTTCCCCCTGGAAACAAACATCAAAATTGGAAAGGAGGTGGTTGGTATGCAGGTTGGGGAAGAGTGCCATAAATTTTCAGTGGGTTCCTGATTTCACTCTTACTTCGGATGCTCTCTCTCTCTCACTCTCTTCTTCTTCTTTTTAATTAAACACCTTTGGTACCTCCATCATTCAATACTTTTAGTTCAGAAGGTTAATGGAAAATCTTCCCTATGTAGTATTGTAGCTAGTCACATATGCTCCTGACATGACATTAATGCCAAACTGGCCTACTAACGCAAATAAAATGTATCTTCTTTTTCCTATACATTGGTCTCAAAATGCTGGAGTACATTAATAAGACGTTAAAAAGAAGCATTGTGTCCTGGCTAAATTTGGAAATGCTATTAATTCTCTACCTATAATTTCCACTGCATGTCAAAACACTTATTCAGTAAGTTTTATAAACTACTTTTCTGAACTCATAAATGCCTTTCTCATTATTTTTCAGATATCACATATAATTCCTGATGGCTTCCAGTCTGACTTTCTCATGCATATATAATCTCATATCTGAAAAGCCTCATGAAATCCTTTTGTGAGTGGTAGTCAACTCTGATAATTAGCAGTAATGCCTTGAATTTCCACTACTGAATGGAATATTTAAAAACAGAGAAAAAAACTAAATTTAAGTTTTTTTCTTTGTTTATTTAGACAATTTGACATTACGTAACTTCATTTTCTCCAGGGAGGTCAGTACATTCACCAACAGAAGGAGGTAGACTCTCCATTTACGTTCTTTCATGTGCCATCTTATTGATGAGCTAAACATACAGGGGTGGGCAAAGGTAGGTTACTGCTAATAATAAATAGTACAATAATTAATTAATAACAATATAAGAAGAAATTTTGTGGTTTGTGTACTCATAACTATAAGCCAACTTGGGAACACAGAGTGTATTCTTGCATTATTATTTATTTATTAATTGTTGCATTATTTATTATTAGGAATAGTAAACTACTTTTGCCTATTGTGGCAGTAGATAAACCAAAGATCAGAAAACAGCTTTTTTTTTTATAAGTTCACTGCTCCTGTTCACTGTTGTCAGCAGGAATACATGCACCAAAGGGCTTCTGTGTGAATCTGAGACCTCTCATGCCTGGATAGCGTTATATAGTAACCACCCTACCTTCTTTCTCCATTTGATCAGAGTTGATAACTTCTGCCAGCAGAGTCACTCATTTCTGTGTCTACTGTCCCCTGGAAGGAGCAGCCCAAAGTGCCCTGCCTAAAGGTGGTAGGAGTTCCATAATCCTTACCCTCTCCACGGGTGGAGGCCTTCTACCCCGGGGATCTCACACCAGTCACCCAGCATCCCTAAGCAATGACTGTAGCAAGGACCAGTTCCACAGGAGACTTACTGGGGGTGCAAGTGAGAGAGGTCAAGTTTAACTCTCTGTTTCCTAGACCCATCTCTCCTAACGCTGGGGGAGGCAGACACATATGCTGGCCTTTGGTTCAGTTAACACACTACTTATCGTCCTGGAGGAAAACAGACCTTCCCCACCAGCATCACCCCTTGTGTGGGCAGTTCCACATTGTGGTCAGGGTGGCTGCTTCCGGGTGACTCTGCCTATTGCAGCGGTTCTCAGGGCCACATGCTCATTGCCGTGCTTCCTGCACCCTACAGTGTGGAGATTTGTGGTCTGTGGTGATGTTACGCATTATTTCATGTTGGTATGTAAACCGTGTTGTAAAGCCTTAGGACCGTGGTGCTGTCAAAGGTGTGGCATGTAGAAAGGCACCCCATCATTGTCTGGAACAGGTGTAATTCCAGAATGGACTCAAGGCTGATGCCCAGAGTGGGGGGACTGGGATGAACTGACTCACTATCTGTGTGGGGGTCTCCTCGAAGGAGGGCAGCAGATCAAGGACTCAGTTGTGGTCTTTGCTGCTGACAGGTTGGTTTTCAGCAATGGCAGTCTTAGTGAGGGGTACCTGATGCTGCACCAATGTATACTTGCCATCCGTTAACTCTCTCCATTCCTGGGCGCATTGAACAAGCAGGCTCTGCCTTATGGAGGGTTTTCACATGTTGAAGATGGGAGGGTTTGGAAAGGACATCTTAGTGAAAATTAGTGAAAAGATTTCAGGTGAAAACAGTGAAATGGAAGCAGTGAAAACAGAGCATGTGGTGGTCAACCTTAGGTCTCAACTGGATGGGCAACGGGGCACCAGATGGAGCATTGTTTTGGGACGTGTCCTTGTGAGGCGAGGGTTTCTGGGTGAGTTTAGCCTTTGTATCAGGGACTCAGTAAGGTAGATGTCCCTTGCCAACAGGCATGGCGTCCAGTCCTCTGAGGGCCTGAACAGAACAAAAGGTGGAGAAAGGAGGAATTTGCCCCCTTTTTCCCCTGACTCATTGACAGAGTTGGGACCTCCTCCTGGTTTCAGCCCTTGGACTGGGATTTACACCACCAGTTGCCCCAGGTCTCAGGCCATCAGATTCAGACTGAACTGCACCCCTGGTTCTCCCAGTTCTCCAGGTCACAGACAGCAGAGCGTGGGCTCTCTCAGGCTCCATAGTCACGTGAGCCAATTCCTACATAAATCGTCTTTCAGGAAGTTACACCTGCAACTGAGAAGAGGCCTAGGGTCAAAGGGATGCGAGCAACAAGCTGGAGTGAGTCTTCATTCCAAGGGCAAATCTGTACTCAGAAAAAATATTGAAAGAAAATATAAAGGTGGAAGTGAATACAGAAAAGAGATATCATATGTATTAAACAACAATATCATTCAACTTTTACCGAGTTCCCAGTGATGGGCTATTACATGTCATGCATTTCTTTTCTTCAAGATGCCTTTCACAACCAGCACTGATGTCACTGCGTTACGGGTAGAGTGACTTAGTAAATATTTCCCAGCACACCTTCGATTATGCAGTAAGGAGAGGCACGGCTCTTCTCCAACCATCTGGGATTATTTTATTCCAAGGCTCATGCTCTTGTTGAGTGGAAGGAGCTAGACAGACAACCATTCAAACTGTATGATTTCATTTGTGTTATTTTTTATAAAAAATGCAAACTAATACATAACTAAAGAAAACCCATCTCGGAGCAGAAGCAGAAAGAGCGACCGGCTGCCAGGGGCCCGAGGAGACCCAGGGCAGTGAGAATGCCTTTGTCCTGGTTGTGGTGATAGCTTCGTGGGCGCAGATATTTGATGGCACTTGTCAAACTGTGCGCTTGAACTGCACATAATTATATACCAAATAGTACAAATAATGACATTAAAAAAACAGCACTTTCTATTAGTTATAAAATAAGATCCCCGTGCATGTATGGAAAAGACAGTAAGAAAAATAATACTTATCCAAAAGTAATCTCTCTTTTAGTTTTCCTTTATACTTCCCTGCTAGACATGAAAATGTGTGTTTATTTGTATACACTGAAACTTTTCCTAAATATACACTCAGTCTAAAACTAGATTTTATGTTTCAGCAAATTTGTGTTTACATTTACTTCAAACGGAAAAGCTGCACGTACTTTGAACGTCTCAGAAATGAGAATATTTGAAGGAAAACAAATCTAAAAACATATGTTGCAAACATGAAGCTATTCTCTCAAATGAAACGGATAATTCAAGCAGTAGTATGATATTTTCTTATTAAAATATGAAATGATTTTATTGATAGTTTTAGAGATATAGACAATGTGTATTACAAACTGTGAAAAAACAAAACATATAAACCAAATAGCTTTTTAATGGTAATTTGTTTATACTTTCCAGAAGCCGTAACATAATTCATACCTCTCATTTAGCTGTTTTAACACTAGGAATTATTCATGAGGAAAGTGATCAGTAATTCAGCCCACAACTCTAGGTAAAGGATTAAAGTGCTTTTTAAGATAGCCAAAAATTGGCAGAACTTTGTGGCCCAGCAATACAAGAGTAATTATTATGAAGAAGTTAGCCTCCGCAATAAGCAGAACTTCGGTTTATGTTAAAATCTCAGCTAATGCCACAAAGGTTTTGATTCCTGCCTCCCTATTGAACTACTGCAAACCAGAGAGAGGGCTGCAGTGTTTACTGCACAAATCATGTGACTCATGTGACGGGTGCCACATTTAAGCAGCTTTTAATAACTGTATCACCACAAATTCATCTCTCTCTGTCCTCATCGAGGATATTTTGTCTGCGTCTCCTCCCCTGCGGGCACAATGCCCCTCCTGATCTCAAGACTAGTCTCAAAAGTGGTCATTGATTTTCTTCACTTATACAAAAAGTCAATCATTTTAATGTAGGTTCTGGAGGATGCTGGCTCGTGCTTCCTTCTTAAAATTCAGTTTCCATGAAGGTCAAGGACCTGTTGTTAATTTCTTAGTCTGTGGTATTATTTTTCTCAACATTAGTGTATATTGTTTTATAAAAATGAGGTATGTTATGGAAGCATTGAATCATAGTTTCCAATTTCTATTAAAAGGATTGTGAGTAGCTTTGACCTCTAATACCAAGTTAATATGACACCACACGATTCTGGGTCCAGCCTAAAGGAGGAAATAAAGATTACCTCCAGGTTGAAGCAAATGTAATAGTGAGGGGTTTTGGAAAGAAGCACACAATTGTAATTGTGCGCCTGATTTGATTATGGTTAAAATTATATTTCTGAATTGCTTATGTGGTGTCTTTTAAGCATACAGTAAGGGGTGGGGAATGTTTAATTTCCTCTGTGAGTACCATCTCCCAACCCTCCACCCAAGGTCTAGGTTCTGTTAGCCCTTACTGTTCATTTGTACCATCTGGAATAAGTGGCTTTTACCAGGGTTTGTCTCACACCCCACAGGTTTTACCAGGGCACAGGAAAGCACACGATTTAAATCATTGCGTCACTCCTAGCAAGCATTTACTAAGGGCCTATTGTCTTCCGAATCCTGCAGTGGTAGATCTGAATAATCTGAGACACAGCACAGAATAACTGTGAGATAGCTCACAAACATAATGAGAAAGAAATGCACATTTTAATGCAACGTGAAAATGCTTTAAGCAAGCAAACATGCATTGATGTTGAGGTCGTAGAACACAAACATACCAATGGAGAAAGTAAGATTTTTTTGGATAACTGAGTTTTGAAGGATGAATTGAATTTTGCTATTAAAGAATCAGTCTAGATAGCAGATGAAGTATGACATGAAGAGACATTCTCCTGGGGAGAACGAGAACGTGCTTCGGGAGATCCACTTTTTTCCATGTGGCTGAAACCGAAAGCCCAAGATGACAAGTGGAAAGACGAGGCTGCGGGGAGGGGAGAAGAAGTTGTCAACTCTCAGAGGGACGTCATTGTTGTACAAGCGATTTGGACCTCCTCTTGAGGAAGATGGAGAACACTGAAGAAAAAATTCTCCAAGGGAATGGTACAACCGGCTCTGTATTTGGTGAGGTCATGCTGGCAATAGCGTGGATGAACTTGAGGTCGGCGAAGAGTAGAGGGGAGTATTCTCCTTGGGGACTGTTGTAGTAACTGAAATGGAAGCTGAGGAAGATCTGCCTGAGGCAGAGCCAACAAAAGAGAACAGAATAAATTAAGAAGACGGTAGCAGTGGTAGGTAGTATGTCCCAAGTGCTCAGTGTGTGCCAGGGGGTGTTCTAAGTGCGTCGATAGCCCTTACTTCAGGCTCATATAATATAGGCATTAAGTACCAGTATTAGTCTCAATTTGTACGTAACAATACTAAAGCACAGAAGATTAATTCATTTGCTCAGGCCTGCTTCACTAAAAAGTTCTGGAGTCGAGATTTAAAGCCAGACGTTTTTGCTCTTGAGTCTTTCTTCTGAACCATTATGCCGTTTTGACTTGCTGAATAGAAGAAATACAAGATGAACCAAAGACAGTTTATTCACTAATGAGAACAAAGGATAAAGGCAATGGACGATTGGTCGCCACTCTTAGCTTATAGAGGAAGTTACACCGTTACTTTAAGGGAACCGCGTATGTGAAGGAAAAGTCTATTGATTTGAGTCTCAAGGCCAAACCGGAATCTGAACCTTTCCAGGGATCACTTACCCCAACTCCTCAAAGAGTATGCATGGAAACAAAATATTCGAAGAAGGGCTTCATCCATCAAAGTCCGTAAACAACAGGAAATGCCATCACTGTCTTTTGGGTGCACTGGCTCCATTTTCACTTTTTCATCAAGACGACAAAAATAACCTGCTCCACTGAACTCTACTTTCCATGGACGCGTAGAGAAATAAAGAAAGAACAAGATCATTTTGTCACCTCGCTCACTGCCTTGTAACAAGCTAATGGCTGACAAATAGCTTGCAGTAACTCTTTGCTCGCGAGTAACTCATGTGGTGTGCGCAAACAGGGTCCGGGCGCGGCTCAGGTCGGTGCTCTGACAGCCAGTGGTTCTCACGCGTGCTTATTAGAACCTGATGTGGCAACATCTGCCAGCACCCGCAGTCGTGAGTGAGGCCAGCCATCGCTGGGAGCCTCACGGAAGCACAGAACGTCTTATAGTACAATGACTCTGTAGAGAGATTTTAAAAGAATGTCCAAATGCTGAGCATGATTTGAGCACAAACCTGGTTATCTTTGTACAGCTGTGATCTGTGCTACAAACAATGATATCATTCGTCAGCATCCGGGAGGCCCTCTGATGCTAAACCCGCCTCTGGGCTGACCTGGATTTCCCCAGAATCCGTCCCAGGTACCAGTGTGTGTTCTGGCTGCTGCTCCCCAGGCATTGGAGCCCTTGGTTCCTAGCACACCCTGCCTGCAGACAGTGGAGATCGTCTCCCGGAGCGGCAGATCGGAGGCACGTGTGTTACATACAACCCACTCAGCAGCGAGCCGCGGTGAACACTGCCTTCGTACTGGTCGTATCTGTTAGCCTCTTAATTTGCAATCTACCTTCTGGCCTCTGCGACCTGTGGAAATCTGTCTGCCACAGAGAACGGGGCCCATTACCACCCATCACAGCCTTATCACAGTTAGGGGCTCGAGGCTATCACGTGTCCCATTCTCACAGCCTGTCTCCAAACAGCCAGCTTGCCTTTCTTGCTGTCGTGGTGGTTCCCACTCATCTCTCCCTCAGAGCAGTGTTATTCAGGATTTGGTTGGCGAGGGAGCCAGGCCTGGGGCTCCAATTAGAAAGCGTTGAATGAATCTAACAGCCAGGATAGCTGCAGTCTGTCTACCGGTTACATCTTCGGCTCCAAGTGTATTCCATGTTGAACAGGTGAGAGGCTTAAAGGGGGACAAAAGGAATACTCACTTCATCATCGTTGGTATGTAAATTAGGCAGATTTAACTACTCCCCTCCCTGCTTCACAAACCAGCCTGTGTGTGTATAGATCCCTCCTCATCATTACCTTATGCAAATAAGGCATATCTTATACTTTTTACTAGTTTTATTTTTTTAGTCTCCCAAAATTAAAATAATGGTACTTATTTTTTTAATCCTCCCCCAAGGACATTTTTTTTCATTGTTTTTAGAGAAAGAAAAAGGCAGGGAGAGTTGAGAGAGAAAGAGAGAGAAAGAGAAACATTAATATAAGACAGAAACATTGATTTGGTTGCCTGCTGCTCTGCACCCTGACTGGGGATCAAACCCACAACTTGGGTATGTGACTCAGTCGGGAACTGAACCTGGGACTTTTCAGTCTATGGGATGACACTCCAACCAGCTGAGCCACTCCAGCCAGAGTTAAAAGTAATGGTGCTTATTAGATGCTGTGACACTGAAAACAATGGGATATTTTTGTAAATATAGAGACTCCTTGGCTGACTCGGAACCGTAATTCTCAGAGTGCACGTGGAGTGAGGCAGGGTCTTTACCATTGTCACATGCCTAACGTTTCTCATTTTTATTTTTAATGATTCTTTCCTTGACCGATTTTTGTTTCATGTGTTCAGATAATGCTTTAATGTAAGACGGACTTGCACAGCCACTACTTGCTATTTGTTAAAAATCAATACAAACTACACACATACACTCTATATCAGGGTTCTCCAGAGAAACAGAACCATCGGGAGAGCTACCTCTCTCTCTCTATTTATATTTATATCTATCTATGTATACCTATATGCGTGTATATGCACATATGTGTATAGATATAAAGAGATAGAGATGATAGTGACAGAGAACAAGAGGGAGAGAGGGTGGGAAAGAGGGAGAGAGAGGGAGAGAGAGATTGCGTTTAAGGAATTGGCTCTTGTGGTTGGAGAGATGCCGCTGGCATTCTGTGGCCAAAATTCTTTCTTGCTCAGGGAAGGCCAGTCTTTGTTCTTTTAAGGTCTGCAGCTGGTTGGAAGAAGCCCATCCACACTATGGAGGGCAATCTGCTTCACTCAGGAAATGTTGTTCTCATACCCCATCCCCAGATGCCTTCAGAAAAACATCCAGAGTGACGTGTGACCAAATATCTGGGTGCTGTCACCCAGTAAAGTCGTCAGAAAATTAACCATCACAAGCCCCATGGACGTTCACAAATATAAAATAAATAATAATGAAGAACAAAGTACATCCATTTGTCAGGATTCTTAATTACAATATTTATTAAAAAGATACGGTCTACTTAGTCTTCCCCTGATCTTCTAGCATTTTATTTCTTTATGGCAACATTTTCGGCTCCTTTATATTCCATGACAGTTTCAGTTCAATTCACCTAAATTGAACACATGCCCACAAGCAATAGAGGGTGAAGTTAGAGCTAATATTTTTTTCATTATTAAAAAGGGAAGTGATGTCTCTCTCTCTCTCTCTCTCTCCTCATAATTTTCAAGGATTTTCCAAATTGAAAAATGCATTCAGAATGTTCTTCGATGTTTCCAAAATCCTCAACTCACCTAGCCCGAATGCTAGCTGGCTCTCCGTAAATTAAACAAACTGGGGACCACCCCCGTTTCCCCCGTGAGATGGTTTCAGCTCCCTGCCCCTTACTGGTTTTCGTAAGAAATAACGTAGACTATAGGCGTTTACCATAACTTAATGACTTTACGAAGAAACAGACATTAAATACCTGAATATGGCAGATGTTCTTCCAGATGAACCTTCTTATCATGGGCCTCAGT
This sequence comes from Macrotus californicus, assembly GCA_007922815.1. Classification (NCBI taxonomy): domain Eukaryota; kingdom Metazoa; phylum Chordata; class Mammalia; order Chiroptera; family Phyllostomidae; genus Macrotus; species Macrotus californicus. The sequence goes on along the minus strand of VMDR010008065.1, from coordinate 27,554 downwards.
GTCTTTTCTGCTAAAATGGAGAAATCGAAATGATGATTTCTCAGGTTTCCTCCATGACCGATGCTCTGGGCTTCACTGTCTTGAATATTGGGACACACGTCGTGCCCGAGAGTGGGCCTCTGTGAAGCCTGGGGCAGGTGGCGCTAACACTGCTGTTTCTTAAGGACATTAACAGACACAGGGGCTTTACACACATGTCTCTGATGGTCTGTCTACTCAGCAGATCTGTGAAGCAGTCATTACTCCCGCCATACCGTTGAGGACATGACGATAGGGTAAATTACTGTTGTCACATGGCTAGAGAGGACTTAGCTACTCTGACAGTTCTGGGTAACTTCATTCATACTGGCACTGTGAAAGGCCTGCCACATCAAATACAGGACGCCTGGTTAACTTCAGACTGCAGATAACATGAAACAGCACTATTAATGCATGGGATGCGCTTTTACTTAAAAGTAATTGTTTATCTGATATTCAATTGAACCGGTCACCTTGTGCTTTATTTGCTAAATCTTGACAGTCATTACTATGAATTAAAAGTTATTTATGATGTAGAATTGGTCAGTATACACTCTGGAAACAAATCTCAAGTCTCAGGAGATAAATTAACAATGGTTTTATTTTCCCTGGTTTTTTTTTTAGGCACAAGGAGATCAATTAAATAGAAATCTTTGGATCTTTCACACCCCTTCACGCTCATAACTTCCGCATTTCATTGTTTCTTTCCATAGTTTTTTGGTCTCATTTCCTACCAGTTTGTGTCAGCCTACCTTTCTCAGAGTTTTCATGGAGTGGCTGAAATAATTTAGACATTGTCAATCGAAGTAATCATTCCTTTATTTCTGGTGGCTAAACGGATTGATAATATTGTGGGAAAAATTATCCTCAGCATGTCGCAAATATATTAATTACTGCGGAATCATCAGGTTTTGTTTTCTTCGTGCTGTTTCGGGTTGCCACTTCTTCACATGCCTGATGCGATCAGAGGCTGATCTCTGAAGAACTGAGGCCTGCTGAGATCAGGATTTGTAAGCGATTCAGTAGTTGTAAAATACATAGCAGATAAGTCAGAAATCTAAGTAGGAAATTAAGTTAGACAATAAATGATGATTTTTAGCCCAATCACTCCTTGCCAGCAGCAGCAGCAAGTTGAACATCACGTGTTAACAGAGCCACAAATCTCGGTTTTGGTCAAAGCACCTTGGGAAATGGTGATGTTTGCCCCTGTGGGACCCGGGGTGATAGAGTTCCACTTATAAGGAAAAGTTCATTACAGTGTTTTATATTTTATCCAGAACTGTATATAGAAAGATACCTACATTAGTTTCCTTCTGTTTGCAGTCGGTCATGATCATGTTCTTAAAGGGATTTTAGATTTCCTTATAAGTAAAAGGGAACAGAAATAAAAGTAGATATTTCCTAGGACCTCAGAATTAGAAATTAGAGTATGCCTTTAAATATTATCTATGGAAAATGTGTATGATTGCAAGTTAAAAAATCTAATCTAACCTAAATCATCCTTCCAGAACCAAAGCATTTCCACGGACTAAGTATCACTAGTAGTTAGTTATCCTGCATCAGGGGCCCACAAAATTCATATGCTTCTGGAAATGCTACCCTCCCTCCCTTGGACAAAACTCACAGAAACCCTCTCCCACACACATTCAAACTGCCAAAGAGACCATCAAAACTATTTTAATAACCCAGAGACTTACAGGAAACCCAGGATTCCCAGGTCAACATGCATCCTTGTGCCTCATCACATAGATACTTTGCTCCTTTGGCTTTTGCAGGGTCTTAATCACACACGCCTTCCCCAACCTTGAACCCTCCCCGGCTGACATTCACAGTCTCAGCCATCAAAGCCTCTCTCAGTGATGTCCTCGCCCTTGTTCCATCCACCCTCTTGCTTTGAGGGAGAACTTCTCTCTTCCGGAGTGTTGATGCCTCTTCAGCGTTCCTGAGTAGGTTTTTTTTCTTCCCCATCCCTTCAGGCTAACATTGTTCCTAGAGACAGATTACACGCACCTTGCCTCTTGATTGCCGCTTGCTTCCAGATCATTATTTCCCGGCTTCTTTGGAACCCCTCCCTTCCTTTGAAGTCTGTTGTAAAAATACCACCCATTGCTTTCTGCAGCTCTTTACAAACCACTGCCTCCTCACTAATTCCTTCAGTTCTCTGGCCACCAATTTAGTGTAACTAAACAGTAAAAAAGAGAAAATTACTATTCCTTGTTTTTATTTTTTACATTATTATTATTTGTTGGTCATCTGATGTCCTGGTAGAAATTACTTCTAATACCTTCCACCTTCCCAACTCATTCTTTCTACTATTGCAACTCCAAAAACTCTAAATCCACCAACTGACTGAGTCCATTTATTTTACCAGCTTCTCCTTGCCCCTTCTGACCTTGCTTCATTTTTTTATCTGGTTTATACTGGACCAACCATCTCTTTAGTTACTGCTCATTACACTTCTGTCTCTCTGAAGACTCACACTTCCTATTTATTGTACATGAGTAAGAAAGCCCTGAGTCTACTCTTCTTCATATCTTCATCTAGACAGCCAAGTGTGTGTGTGTGTGTTTGAATATAAAACCACGTCTTCAAGTGTCAATTTATGTCTTTTTAAAAGATTTTATTTATTTATTTTTAGAGGAGAAGGGAGGGAGAAAGAAAGGGAGAGAAACATCAATGTGTGGTTACCTCTCGTGTGCCCCCTACTGGGGAACCTGGCCTGCAACCCAGGCATGTGCCCTGACTGGGGATCGAACCGGCAACCCTTTGGTTCACAGGCCAGTGCTCAATCCGCTGAGCCACCCCAGCCAGGGCAATTATGTCAATTTGTCTTGATGAACAAACACTAACACCAAGCTGCCAATGGCGGGGTTTAGAAAAAATAAACTTGCTTTTACCCAGCGAGTTCCCTCTTCTAAGTTCCTCAGTGGCTATTTTACACCTATCTCCTTTGGCCTGATGTTCTTGCCCTTATTTCTTGCTTTCAAATGATGGAGATAAAAGCTATTAAAAGAGAATATGCACTACTCCCACCAACAAAACCATCAACTGTTTCAGACTTCACGTCCCGTCCCGTATGTTTCAAAGGACAAAGAGCTGGTGGTCACATCTGGGAAGACATCCTTTGTTTACCCTGGATTCTCATTTCCAGGCTTTCCATATGCTCTCCCTGTCATTGTCTGCTCTTTCTTCCTAGTCGTGAATTCTCTCCCCACTCCTTCCTTCAGCCACACCCGAGTTTCTCCAAATGTCTCACTTCACGCTGTCCTCAGCGCCACAGGAAGTTTTTTCAGAGCTCCCAAACCAAAACAAATATTTCACGAAATCTGTGGCCAAGTCATTCAGTCAAAACAAGTTAATCAGCACTGACATCCTAACTATTTAGTGCCCCGAACTCCATGGCTCCAGCCCCAATTCCTGACTTTTCCCCACTTTCTGCATCCGTACCTGCCAACTTGAACTTCATGGGAACTATCATCTTTAACATCTCATATCTAAAATTCAACAGTTTCTCACCCAACGCCACCACTACCACTCACCTGCAAGCCATCCATCCGTATTTGCCCTCTAGGTTATTCCAATAACCGGCTTCCACCTGTACAGTCGCCGCAACAGCAGAAGGAACCCATTAAAGCCTGACTGAGATGATGGCCTTCCTCTCTTTGAAACAACCTCCTGGCTTCTCCTCTCACTCAGACTCAGTTAAAACTCTGTGTGGTGCACCCACTGCCTGTTTACCCTCCTGACCTGACCTCCCACAGGTCTGCGCCTCTCACCACGCTGGCCACCTTTCTGTCTCAGAGCCCTGATGGGTCCCGCTTGCCTATACCACGCCTCCCTGACATCAGAGTTTGACTCGCTTCTGCACTCTCCTGGGCTTGGCACTAAAAACCCTGCTGCAGAGATGCCTGCAGGTACCTCCCTGCCTGGAATAGACTCTTTTACCATGCACCACCTTCTTATCCTGATTTCCCTTCACTTAGCTCCACTAGTCACCACACATGGGTCTATGTGTTCATTAATTTACAGCTCATTTGTTACTCTCTGGCACCCCATTAAGAAGGTAAATCTTCTGAAAATAAGGCTGTTTTTAACTACCCTATCTGGGTTCATATTAAGTTTTATTGGCTATTTTGATGCATGAATAAATAGATGAATTTCTTGAAACACATTCTGAAGTCACATTGAGATTGAGTAGGAAAGATCATAGTAAATGATTAGCGATATTTAGAAGTACACTAATTGTTGTGTAGGGAAAGGAATGGATTTGGTTTTGACTACCTTAAGGAATCTCAGAATGAGTAGTCTTTCAAGGGGACCTAGAGGTCACCAGGTTGTGTTACGTCCGGCGGCACATGCAAGGAGTGTCACGGAGGGTTATATGACAGCAGCACGGAGGGAAAGGGGAGTAGAGGCCAGGCCATGTGCGTGTTCTGTCCCTCAGGGCTGGTGCCCTGGGGAAGTCCAACTCCAGATTGCAACAGGTTGTCCCAGAGCTAGTTTTATAGTGACAGCTCTCTTTACCCATCAGGGTGCCTTAGGAGTCGGCCACCCACTTGTGAAAATTGATCACGCATTTTAATGCTTTCTGGTGTTAATAAAGTTATTTTCCACTCGTATGCCAATGAACATTGGGAAATCATGCTTTCTATTATCTTGAATGGCGAAACTACATATAACAAGCTTATCAATTATTTTGATGACAGTAATTAAACTTTCCTTTCCCATAATAAGCAGTGCATGACATTCTTGGTAATGTGTTTTCATGATCATGGCTAATTGTATCCATCTGCTAATTTTTAATGGGTTTGATGGCATGTATGAAGAAATTAATTGACAATAAAACATGTAAATTTATTAGCTGAGTTCAATGTAATGCCATTAGTTAAATGACATTTACTATGCAAATATACTGACTACACTTTAATGATTACTATTTTACCTACAGCTAGGTTCATTCACCTTAATATTTCAAAGAAATTACTATTAAAGAAATATTAAATTAACTGCCAGTAACCATAGCTTAAGAAGCATATGGTGGCAAAGGGTGATGAATAGACTTTAAAAAAAAAAAAAGATGGTCAATCTTACTAGCGATAAGGAAATGCAGATTAAAACCATGGTAAGATATACTCATACATGATAAATAGGAAACTATATTGGGGGCCTCAATATGTGGGGCCACCATTTACCAGTTTGCAGATTGTTCTTCTTAGTCATGGAGCAGTTCATGCATGTGTAGAGCGGTGTGCCTGGAACTGTCCAGTTTCTGCAGCACTTGGCAATGAACCACACCTGAGGCCAGTGGCTCCCCCGGGGTTTTTAAGCTCCCTGATTCTTAAGCTCACTGGATTTTTCCTTGCTTGTGTCCATTCTACTGATGAGTCTGTCGAGGAATTCCTTATTTCTATTACAGTGTTTTTGATTTCTGGCATTTCCCTACATTTTGTCCTTAGCATTTCCATCTCTCCATTTGCGTCACCCATCCATTCTTATATACTACCTATTTCTGCCTTAGAGCCCTTGATACATTAATCCTAGTTCTTTCACATTCCACTCTGAGAATTTAAAAACCTGTGTCTTAGCTGCACCTGGTACTGAGGTTTGCTTCATCTCATTCTTCACATTGTGTTTTTTGTTTCCTTGCCTTTCATTTCTTTTATTTATTTTTTTTAAACAGCATAATGCATCCAGCAAAAGGACCTGAGACAATAGGCTTTCATGTGAGGCTTTCCATCAGTCTGAGTAGGCGTCGGTCTGGGCTTAATGTTTGTTGTAGCGGACAAACTTCGTGGCTGCCAGGGTCTTCAGGTCCCTGCACCATCCTTGTTTCTATACCGTCTTTCCCCCTGGGCGTCCACAGGAGTGCCTTTTACACAGACCCTGCGTCTGGCACCTTTTAGCCCTGACCTACCTTTATGATAATGGAGCTCTGCTGGTAGGGGACAGGGGTAGCGTTCTGTCATCTTACCAAAGAGCCTCACTCTTCTAATGGACCTGCATCCCTGGGCTGTGACTCTCTCAGGTGTCCCTTAGTTCTCCTATCCCCACGTGGGATAGGGAGACAAGAGGACCCAGAGTGAGAGAATGCTCCTCCTCCAGATGGGAAGAGACTCTGGTGGCATCTTTCTTACTCAGAGCAGCATTTCGTGATGGAGGATTCTGTGTGCATCTATCACAATAATTAAGCTTCTCCTCTGGCTGGAGCCAAGACAGGACTCTTGGCTCTTCCCCCGGAGAGCCTGGTGAGGTTGCTGGAGGTAAACCTCCTCAAAGGTGGGGGCCCCCTAAGACCGTGGCTTCTGGGCATGCTCACTCACAAGCTTGTCCACACTTAGACTCCAGCCACTTGTCACATTATCATTTCGTGGTTCTTACCAGTTTACGGCTCCCGGGGCCTCTGTTCTAGGTGAGCAGATCTTAACTGGCATGCTCGCTTGGGGTTTGCCTGTCTGTCCACATTTTAGGCTGGTAGGTTGTCCTGGAACCTCCATTTTCTGATAGGCTCAAGGAAAAGTTGTGTTCAGTTTGCTCAGGTTTTTCCCGTGTGACTTGCAAGCTCTTCACTTTTAGCGCTGGAGCTAGAAGTCAGAAACCTGCGTGGAAATTCCAGAGTTATAATCAGTTACCCAGGGAGAGTTAAATGGTGGATTTTAATGGAAGAATACTGATCTAGGAAACGAAACCAATCATGGTCTAGTCTAGTCTTTTCATTCCACTTAAAACTGTATCAAAATGTCAGGGAGTTCGTATCCTGGGGTGACGAAGGAGAAGGCAGTGGGGTCTCGCTGGGTGTCTGACCAGCTCTTTCTTTGCCTTGCTGGCTGGAGCTTCTGCAGAATTGGAAATGGTTGGTGATGAGGCTGGAGAGGATTCTGGAAAGGACAAGGCAGGGGCCATTTTCTGCTAGCAGAGAGCCAGCTTGCACTTCCTGGTTGGCCATGTATCCATGGCACCTGAAATCTAGGATGACCAGCCTGTGACATGTGGGCACGGCTGCCACTGTGGGCCGTGCAGCCTCCTGGAGTACCTCCCTGCACAGGCACTTGAACTGGCAGAGGATGTGTCGGGACACTTATAGGAAGATGGTGTCACTCCTCATCAGTTTCAGGTGACTATTTGCAGAAATGAAGCATTGGACCCTCTCATCAAAGCTACAATTGCTGTATCATTCTGCACACCCACAGATCCATGATTGGGGAAGAAAGGACACCAGAAGATTGTCTAAAGGATGTCTGGATTCCTTATTTCTTGGGATCCTAAACACTAACTATTGCCCAGTGTTGGTGAGTCCAGGGGGACTGCATTGCTGTGAAAAACACAGTTTTCCCTTTTGTAATTCTGTTTGAGCAAGTTAGAAGTTGAATTAGCTTCCCAATGCACCAGATTTTTGCATTCAAGTCTTAACCATTTTTAAGTGTTACTTTGGCTTCAGAGAAGCTATCGATTCTTAAGTTGTGGGTTTTAACTGAGTTGACTCAAGAAATGTTTTTGCATTTTAATTATGATGCTGAAGTTATGGTAAGAAACATTTGGTCTTGTACAGACATTACTTCTACTTAGATGGATAAGTTCAAAACAGATCGCCCCTCCAGAAAAAAAAAAATCTGTCAGGATTCTTATGGAAATGATAGGAGAAATTAAGATAAAAGTGCCTTTAAACTATAGAAGTCTTAGCCGTGCACGTGAAATATTTTCTTAGGAAAAGGTAACAGTCTCACAGAAAGATGAACAACATTTTAATAAGTGTTTTGAAATTATACTAAACAAATGAAAACATTCCCCAAGTAAACAGAGCACTGGAGGCTTTATGAAACAAAGCGTTTGTCACAGTGTCTAAGTAGCAGGTGGTGGATGGCAGGCGGTGCGCCAGGTTTCAACGGGGCTCATCACAAATATTGTAACAGTGTCACAGGACATAATGGGTGCTAAAACAGAAGGCAAGTGTATCAGTACGCGTTCATCTTAGAGGTTAGTCCCTGAGCCACCTCCCACACGTGCTTCTGTGGAATGCATTATTAAAGCTGGTAATAGTTATTTACCCAGTATAGGGAAGAAAAATCACAGAAACCTTTCGGTTTTATCATACGTTTTGCTTTTCTTTTTCCCCAGTGCATGGAGTTATAGAATTGTGGTTAGATTGCCAATGTTTGGGGCTATTTTATATATTTGAATTGTTGCTGTTAGCTATGTGAGATCTCATTTCATTCAATTTATTTAACTATAATTGCGGAATGTGCTCAGAATGTGCTCATAATGATCAAAATTAAGAGTATTCCTAAAAATGACAATCACTTGCTACTGGCTACATTGTATTTGAGCTAGAATACAAAGTGGGGCTTCCAACTATGCGGCAGGTACAGTGGATATCCAAGATGGAGAGAGAACGTACAGGTCGAGGTCAGTGAGGCCAGGTATGAGTCATCTGAGAATCTTCTAGAGCAGGGATGCCAAACTCATTTTCACCAGGAGCCACATCAGCTTCACGGTTGGCTTCAAAGGGCTGAATGTAATTTTAGAGCTGTGTAAATGTAACTACTCCCTAACTAGGGGCAAGGAGCTCGGTGTCCCCGCTGGATAGAAACAAGATGCCGGCCGGGCTGGATAAAACAAGGTGGGGGGCCAGATTCAGCCCATGGGCCTGTGTTTGCCATGTGTGTTCTAGACCAAGACTCAGTAAGCTTTTTCTCTAATGTGCTGAGTAGCAGATATGTTAGGCTGTGTGAGCCACTAGGTTTTAGCTGCAAAGCCCTAACTCTGATGTTTCGGTGTGAAAACAGACAAAGACCATGGACAAAGAAACACGCGTGGCTGTGTTTCCATAAAACGTTAATTATGGGAACTAAAGTTAGCATTCCATGTAATTTTCACGTGCTGAAACATAATGATTTTACCCATTAAAGTATTTTTTTTTAATAGTCTTAGCTCATGGGTGGTACCGGCACAATCTAAGGGCTAATTGTTTGCCAGCCCTGTCCTAGACTTTACATAACCCCTCCAGTGTTTTCTGAATGAATTATTCTATTTTCCCTGTCTCTTCATGTTGGAAATGTTGTCTCACACAATGCGTTATGAGAAATACAGAGAATGAGGTATCTGAATGCGTGGTTGTCCGTGTGCTCCCTCACTCACAGTCGGTGAGATTTCATCTATTCTGAAGTCATTTGTGAAGCACAATGGAGACAGCGATAATGAGTAGTTTGTTAATCAAGTGAGGTGGTTAAGGAAGTCCAGACGAGGTGGACATGATGAGGAAAAAAAACTTAAAAAGGCAGCATAGAGCACGTCATGGGCCAGCTGGAGAAAAGCGTGTGGGCAGCAGCCTGCGGGTGGTTTTGAAGGACAGCGGAGAGGGTCCGTGCAGCAGGAGAAGGGCAGCAGACGAGGGGTAAATTGGTGGGACACAGTGTAAACCAGTCATCAGGGGCAAGACCGTGTGAAGTATCTGGGGCCATGTTGAGGACTTTGGATCTTACTCTCCGTGGGCTGTGAGGCCCCTGGGCCTTTCAGAGCAGAAGAGTCACACATTTCTGTTTAAATAAAAGGGGGCTCTGACGGTTCACTGAGGAGGGGCAGGAAGCAGAAAGTGAGACCAGAGGCTGACACTCTAATCCAGGTGACCGGTGAGAGACCTTTGTACTACAGGATTAGTAGTTGGGGTGGTTAGCAAGAACAAGAAAAATTATTTTAAATTTTCCCAACTTATAATCTTTAAACATTCCAAATGAGCATATATTAAGCTGTTGACTATGAGTATTACTGACCCTGCTTTTCCCCTCACCCCCCAACATATGCCTGTCTCCGTCTCTCTAAGATTTCCTTCATGTAAATACTTCCACGAGACCAGGTTTCAGGCCACCAAAGTGAAGTCAGTACACCCAGCACTGTAAGCGGGTGGACGCAGTCAGCTCTTGCAGGCTGGTACAGACCCCTGGGCACCACTGGGTCCTCCCCAGCAACGTGCATCTCAGCGCTCTCAGGGTTTACCCAAACGGCACAGTTATGGATGGCTTGCCTGAGTATACGCTCAGCTCCAAGGTAAACAGCCACAGCCACATGAAATTGTGGGAAACAGGAAATGTAGAGGCATAGTCAGGATAATAAAGAAAAAAAATATGCAACTAAAATGAATGTGCATGGGCCTTGGACAAATCACCAAGGCTGCAAGTGAACCAGCTGCTTGATGTTTGACCAGAATCCCTAGAAGGTTTGGCGTCCTTTAGTTCTGGTCTGACCAGGAAGCTTGGCCTCATTTCAAGCCACAGGTCTGATGTGTATGTTCATGGACACTGGCCTGTGGAAAGACCGTCTGTCTTGACGTGCAGTGCACAGTAGCACAATGGGGATAAAGACACAAATGGCCGGGGGCCCTCAGACCCCTGAGCGGGTATCGTGATGGCTGGGACCTGTATTTCTTAGTTCGCGCTCCGTGTGAGGTGATTTGAATATCGCCCTCTCGATCTTATTTACCGTCAGTTTTGGTAACATATAATTCAAGCTCAGTTAAATCCGCAAAGTGCTATTACAGTTTTTGCCTTCAATGTTTAGTTCTTACTTTTACATGTTAAAAAATATGCACACCAAACCAAGTCTATCTAAAAATTCCCTTTACCAATAGAGAAAACTGTGCATTATTGAGAAATGACGAGAAACCAAGAGGCTTGCTGTAAACAAACATGTAACTACAGCAAAGTATGAAAAATGATGTATTTCATCAGACAATATAGAAGATGTACAAAAGTTAATAATGACAATGTCACATCTCTGTGCAACTCATGCTTTTTGAATAAATAGAAATTATCCTGCAGTCATAAAATTAAACATGTGCTCAAACTTAATCACCCTTTACCAGAATACTTGTGTATTTCCATGAAAGATTTTCCAGAGACCTGCAAACCAATATCTGCAAATTAATATTGCAGGGGCTCCTGATCTCACTCTCTTTGTCACAAGATTATCAGAGCTTGGTTTCATAACTAATAAGGGATTATGCAGAGGATGAATTTAATCTGGGAATTATAAAAGTGAACACAGTCTTTTTGGAGTGTGTTTTTACCTGTAATAATTTAAGATTATCTCAAGGAGCTGTATTTTCTCAGTATATTTTAAGACACTAGAAAAAAAACACCGAAGTGGATGTACTAGGAACTGTTACGAAAAAAGCAAAAAACGAAGAGAGAAATGGAGATGCACACAACAAAGGGAAGGGTGAGTGGAATGCAGGGTGTGACCTCTTGTCTGGGCTCTCCTGTCCCCAGAAAGCTGCCCTGTGAACAGTGTTCCTCAAGGCCATTGCTAGGGCTCCATTTACAGTGGAGCAGGTCTGATTCTTGGGCACAGGAAGTTTCTTCTTTAAGTGGATTTTCTTGTCACTAAGCAGACGACCTTTAAGACCAGAGTAAACAGGTTGTTTTCTTCAATATGCAGCCCACGTTGGGAAGGGGAAGCGCGAGGAAGGCAAAGGTGTAGGGTTTGTGTGCTTGTATGAAAAAAGCAGAGTTCACAACAGAACTGATTCTTCCTGTCTCGTATCCGTTCTCTTCTTGACCCTGTTTCACCTGTCATTGTGTTCCGAAAATCACCTTCTCTGATAATTCTCTTCCCCTGTTCTGTTACAGATGTCCTGGTGCTTCCTTCCTTCTTTCAATAGCTATTGTATAAATATACCCTAGTCCTGTCTGCTTTCTACCTAACTCCTAGGATGTTACTGAGTGACTTATTTTCGGAGATCTTTAAGGAAAAATAGATTAATCAATTAATTAGCATCATAACGATACGCCCAGGACTTGCTCACATAATGACAAAGAGAAGGACATAACCTGTAAGAGCTATCCTAGAGTCTAGAGAAGAAGACTGATACTAATCAAACAGCTAGTCAAGTAAAGGTAACATCGCAAAGGCACCTAGTGTCATGCATGAGAGACACTTGGTAACACAGGGGTGTCCATTACGGTATTCATGTACAAGAGGGGGGCAAGGATATTTTCTCTTTGGGAACGATGATGGGACTTGGATATAGCTATTAAGATGTTACTTTCAAGGGGCAGATAAGAATTGCAGACATCATCACAAGTACAGAATTTCTGTAGTTAGACCTGGGATGGAAAGAAAGATTAGGCTTGAGAAATAAATACAATGTAAGCTCTTGCAGAGGTTTTGGAGTCATTTTTTAAAGAAAGATTTTTTTTGGTCCTAAAATTAAGTGGGAAGCCATGGAAGTCTTTCAAGCAGGAAATATCATATAATCATTAGGTGTGTTCCAGAAAGATTTCTCTAGCTGCAGTGAAGATGAAAATTGAAAGCAGGCAAGAGTTATTAATGGTTGGCCACTTGGAAAACTATAGAGTAGTTTCCAGGAAAGATGGTGGTAGCTTGGATTGCATTGGGTCACAGAGACCTTCATGGATCTGCAGAATACCTACCTTGTGTAACCCCCGTATTGGCATTTTATTGCTCTGTGGCTGAAATTTACCTTATATCATTTTAATGTGCAGGTAATATTTTTATTTTTATGTGTGTAATCTATATCCCAAAGTAGAGTATACATGATTAGTTGAGAACAAAGCATTTATTTCATGATTTGTAAGTAAAGAGGAGCTACAGAGCTCCACGTGCCGGGACAGGAATCCTGTCTCACAGTATCCACATCAGTACCGACCCAATTCCCATCAAGGTCATCACGTGGATCGTCATCCCCAGACCCGAACAGATGCTAAGCTTTCTCCAGTTCTCACCTCCTTCCAGGTCCCCCAGTCTTTCCACAGCACCCTGAGGATCTCACGGTATCTCATTGGTCTGTCATCACCTCTATCCTCATTCTTTTCTCTGAGATTTTCCTACTTCTTGTTTGACTACAACCTGGATTTCCACTGAACAAACAGCCATACAGCTCTCTTGACCTTGATCCTGACCTCGTTCCTCCAGATAATTGTTGTTTCCTTCTCTCTAAAATTCACAAGGTTTGAAGATTATAGCTTCCAATTATATTCATCATTAATTTTATTATAATCATTGAGGTACTCAACGTAAACAACTTTCGTGATCTGGCCTCTTAGAAACACAACCTCCTCTTTTCTAGTCCTTCCCACTATCTTCCCACCCCTTGTTATAACTTTGGATTCTCCCTTACACAATAAAGCATCCCTTCAAAAATATACTTCGTCTCACAGGATTCCATTAAAAACTCTCTGGCACCCTCCCTGTCTTACTCTACTCCGCACCTACCCATGTGCAGTTTCCATCTGCCGACTGTGAGCTTTCTGGCATTGCACACCCGCTCATACCCTCCCTTCTCTCTGTGTCCAGCCTACAGGAATAGTCATTACAGTCAGTCCTTTACATACACACCCCATTCCTTTTCTTCCCTGTTTCTCTGGCCTAACAAAACACCAATCTAGTTAAACCCGAACTTCTACCTCCTCCACAACTTCTCCAGGACAGCTAAGCTAAACATAGTGGAGAAAACTGTGCAACTGTGATGATGAATCTTGCTTTATGTTTATAATCACCAACATCAAATAGACACCGTCAATTCCATGATACTGGGTTGGCCAAAAAGTCTGTTTAGTTTTTTCTGGTAGTGCTTAGCTGCCTTTAACTTCATTCGAAACAATTTTGTTGGATTGTATTGTGACAGCTGTCATATTAGCATGTGTTAAAAAACAAACAAACAAAGATCAAACCTGGTGAGTTTTTGTGCAGCCATTTTAATATTGAAAATGGAAGAAAATACGCAACATTTTTGGGCATATTATGCTTTATTATTTCAAGGAAGGTAAAAACTCAACTGAAACGCAAAAAATAAAGATTTGTGCAGTGTATGGAGAAGGTGCTGTGACTGATTGAACGTGTCCAAAGTGGTCTGCGAACTTTCTTGGTACTGTTGACATTTTGGCCAAATAATTCTCTGCCATGGGGCTGTCTCATGCACTGGAAGATGTTTAGCAGCACTCTGGCCTCTACCCACTAGAAGCCAATAGTAGGAGGTAGCCCACATACTCAAAATATCCAAATCAACAAAGTTATTGGTGAAAATGAAACATGTGTCTTTTATTTTATAGAAAAACTGAATGGACTGTTTGGCCCACCAATATTTATCACATGCATGAACTCTTACGCGGACTGTTCTCTCATTAGACTTTTAATACCTGCTCCCCTCTCTTCCCTCACCCGTGACAAAGGCGCCCTCTGTTTTCAGTGAGAAAAGAGCAGTGATGAGAATAGGCTTCCCACCTGATCTCCCTACAAATGCAGCACTTCATGTGCCTCTCTCAGCATGCAACCTGATCTTCCTTTTCAGGGACAGGGTGACTCTCTGCATTCCACTTTTGCACAGATCTCATCCCCCTCTTTTCTCAAGGGCATCCCAAGAGCAATTCCTGCTTCTCCTTCTTTCTCATGAATGTTCATCTTTCTACTGAATTATTTCTATCAGCATAAAAGCTATATATAATCCCTCCCTTCTTTAGAGCGGGCCTCATTTATCCCAATATCCTTCTCGAGGTTAGCTTCTTCATTCTGTAATAGATGTCCCCATAACTGCTTTCTAAACCAATTTCAACCAGTTGTATTCTCATGTTCTCTTGACACCAAATGGTTTAAGATTTTGTCATATTATACTACCAAACTGTTCTCATCAAATTCAGCATCATGTGCCACAGTAGCAAATCCACGGGGCAAGCACGAACGTTTGCCTTGCTGATCACCCCTTCCCAGACTCTCAGCTCTCCTCATGGAAAATCCACATAGATGTCTGATGTGCATCTGTCAAGAGCATCTGCCAGCCTTCCCATCTTCAACACCTTGAAACAGCTCCTTAATTCTTCCTGTTGTACATGTAAAACCCAGAGTCATTACTCTTTCCTCCATTGTCTTTTTTTTTTTTTAATAAATTTGCTTAGGTCTTTCTGCATGTTTGGTGAGGTGTGCAGGGAGCATCATGGTCAGAATATTTCTTCATCCCAAGGCTTATAGTGTACTGTAAACTCTACATATAAATTTCTAGGTTTTACAAGGGGATTAGCCTCTGAGATTAACCATAACTAAACATCTGTTTTTTTTCTAATTTGAAGCTGATATTTATATATATATATATACACACACACATATCTTCATATAAAGGTTTTATCTATATATGTCAGAGCAATTTAGTATAGGATTTTAAAAATTAATATTGGTGTGTCATAAACTTATAAAAAATGTACACATTATGACATGCAGCCAAATACATTACCAAAAGCGAAAATCCCATATGACCATCATCCTGGTTCCAAGAAGAAGAGTGCCTGACCCTGGGAAGCTCCCACATGCCCCTCCCACTAAGAGCGACCCTCCTTGACCTCTCTTTTCCCACCTCTTTTGGGTTCTAGCTTTACCGTTTCTTTTCTTTTAAAACTTTGTATAAACACAGTCTTGCATTCCATACTTCAGCCATCATTCTAGCTGTTGGCAAAATACTACAGCATAAAAAAATTTCCCTAAGCACATAGCTCTAGAGGCTGTGTTTTCAAAGGTATAGGAATAAAAAATACGTTTGAAGTGCTTAATAGTTATCTAAGTTGTAATGTTGATAGGCACTTGGATGCGATGTCTTGAATTCAAGAGTGAGTCCTGAGCTCAAGACGAAAATTTCATAGTTGTCAAAATGTGTATCAAGCCCTAAGTCTGCATGATCTCTCAAAGGAGTAAATGTGGGTAGAAAAGGCCAAAGGGCCAGAACTGAGTTGGGAGGCACTCCAACAGTAGAGATTATTCCATTTTTGCTTCTAAATAAAATAGAAACTCTGACACACTCATCTATTCTGCATTGTCAAATATTGTTTCATCATACTACTATACAATATCTACCTGTGTACGTGTCGGTCAGGGCTGTCCAGAGGAGCAGAGCCGACAGGACCTAGCTGTGTATCATGTAGACAGATGACCCCCTTCTGTTGATGGCCAAGTCTCTCAAAGGGATGACCCGAAAACTTGGAGTCAATGTTAAAAAAAATATCTGTTTAAAGGCATTGGAGAGTTACCCATAAGATGAAGAATTATTAGGCTAAGGCCTGGAGATGAGAGAAACCTAAAATTGTGAACCCGCATTTTGGGGGACATTTTCACTCCATAGATGTCTGATTCAGACTCTTCTTCCTCGAGAATCCCAGCTACCACCAACATGAACACATGTATTCATATGATTAATCCTATATGTCATTGAGATTGACTCTCCACTGACCACGACCATCAGCCCAGGTATGAAAAAGATGTCAGGAATTCTCTGCACTCTGTTCCTTAATGTCCACGGCCCACCACACTCCAGGCTCAGAGGATGTGATCAAATAGTATATGTGGGTTCCTAAATTATCTGAGTATTTTCCTTTTCCTCCATCCCCTCCTCTCCTCTCCCCTTCCCTCCCATGTGCAGAGCATTCATTTGAAAAATGTTTAGGTCCCTTTGTTTCAGCTGGTTGTATGTAGTTTGAGTTTCTTTTTTTTTCTCTTTGGCAATCTTGTTGCCCCAATCTTTTCGTAGTAACAGTATTAACGTGCTTTGAAAAAGTGAATCTGAAGATGTCTAAAATAAATGACAAATTATCAATCAAGATGAGAAATAATGCTGGAGTTCAGTGTGTTCTGAGGTCACCAGGAAAAAAATCACAAAAGACGGCATAAACTTGAGCTGAATTTTGAAGAAAGAGAAGTGTTTAAGTAACAAGAGAGGAATGGGTATGGCGTCTCCATTGAACCACACGACAGCGTCGTTCACTCTGGGAAGACCAGAGGAGCAAAGTTCAGGGGTCTGAGCCACAGATTTTTATCTGTAAATGCCAAGTGCGGGCATCTGGGCCCCAGTGCGAGCTTTCCAGTCTAATCTTCCAGACGCACTGCTGTCATTTCAGATAGTGAGTAAGCCCGTGTGGTTCACAATCAATTTCGTGTCAGTAAGCCAGGGAAGAATCAGTAAAATGGGTATGAAATGGGGAACATCCAAACTAGGGTCCGTGTCAAGTTCTTCTTACAGGTGCAGACTCGGACCCCATCGTTAGCTCTTGCGGTTACGGTGAGAACACAGCCTTGCAGCGTGTGTGCGAGAGCATCAACCTCCTTTCCTTCCAGTACAGTTATTTGTATCAGATGAACACTGAGGCTATAGTTCGGTTACTTAAAAAAGGTCTTGACCACCAGATAAAACCCATTATGGAAAATTCTAGGTAGTCCACTGCCTCTTCAAGACAGGTAAAGTGCAATAGATCTAACATTCTCACTACGGTAATTACAACTTCAGAGAAATCCTCAGATTGGTTAAAGTAGCAGAATAACTTCTTATCATTTCTAGACTTTGAACAAAGGACAAAAAGTTAATTGACTCAAATGATAGAGTTTATCTTCAGAATGAAAGCACATTAACCTGTAAAGTCAGTCTATCTCATTGAAAATAAATGGTTTTACCTCTATGTATTCACTGTAAAAATCGCTAGTGGGTAAGAAATCGCATTAAACCATAAATTGTGAAGTTTAACAAAATTTATTAAAAATGGTTCAATAAATTCACGTCCATGGCTTCCACCCCAAAATGGCAGGCACACAAACATGTTTTATTAGCTTAGAATGGTTGAAACATCATTAGAAGCACGCACTCATATATTTTTTATGGTCTGCTCTGATCAGGGAGCACAGACACATAAAATAATATGTGAGCCCAGGCCAGCAAGGCTTGGTTGGTTGGAGTGTCATTTCATAGCCGAAGAGTTGCTGGTTCGATTCCCAGTTGGGGCATGTACCCAGGTTGAGGGTTCGTTCTCTGGCTGAGCACGTGCAATCCCTAGTCCAGTGCATATGGGAGGCAACCCATCAATACTTCTCTCTAGCACTGATGTTTATCTCTTCCCCTTCTTCTCTCCTTAAAAGCAATGAAAAAAAATGTTCTCCAGTGAGGATAAAAAAACAAAACAAAACAATATATGATAAGCAGTAAGGGAGTGTGTTGAGAAACTATGGGTCAATAATGTTTGTACTATATTAAGGACTAAATACCAGGTCTGTCCAGAAGGTATCCAGTCATGTGATATGAAAGAGAGAGAGACATTTATTGAAGAAGACATAAGATACAAGAAACATTGTACACAGGACAATGGCACTTCAGTAGCCTTCAGAGTAGGCACCTTGGGATATCACACAGTTCTCCCAATTGCCATCAGCTGCCCTGTCATATTTTCCTGAATCCCATCAATGGTCTTAGAAATTTCTCCGCTTTCAAAGGTGATTTTAGTTTTGGGAAAAGCCAGAAGTTGCAAGGAGCCAAATCTGGGCTGTAGGGGGGCTGAGTCACCTGGGTGATTTGATGTTTCACCGAAAACTCTGAACAAGATGTGATGCGTGAACGGGTGTGTTGTTGTGATGAAGCTGCCAATCACTAGTTTCCCATACCTGTGACCTTCTGAATCATCTGAATAGTTTCCATGGAGGAATGTTCAAGCTTAATGAAAAATTTGATGCAGATTTGTTGCTGTACTTGCTCAGTCATCTTGAATGTGATGGCCACCTAGTACACATAGTCACTCACCAGTGTCTATCACCCCCACTGACTAGTACAGTGAAGTCGTCATTGTTCACACATGTGCATTCCAGTCCACATTCCTTGGCTGCCAGGTTACATCAATGTCATGCAAACCATTCTTGTTACATTAACAATGGCTGGACTTTTTCCAGGTAGACCTCTTACATAGAGTGTTTCAGACTGCATAATTAAACATATTTTTTATAAAGGATAGTCTTACTTAAAGGCATATTTCAATCTACCTAATGCATATTGGTGAGCAAAGGATCACTCCATTATAAACTCTGTGTGTCTTTAACTTAACACTTTTTTACATTCCTGAGCTTTTTTAAATTAATGTATAGACTACATTCCAAAACTCTAGTTGATGTAAGGTTTGATGTAAATACCCCATTTAAATTATCTGAAAGTTGTGGTTAACTCGAAGTTTATGGTAAAAAACAAAGTTTACAGAACACATTGGGTGGGTTCATTATCCCTGTCCCTGCCCAGCCCTTAGCAAGCATCTTGTACTTCTGAAGTGCCAAAACCGGTGTAAGTTGTTGTTATAAATCTAGCTCCACACAGCTGCAAAGCAAGTTGAATAAATATAAGCAATCAAATCAATAGAAGGTTTGTGAACCTCCCTGGCTTAAGAGGCAAGCAAAATGTTGGCTTCCTGTAAATGGAGAATATTTAATAGAGAAGGAAATGAAGAAATGATTTGTGTTGAGAATGAATCTGGTACTTTTGAGCCACTGTTAAAGTAAGTGTTGAGTAAGTCTTGAATAGAAGAAAAAAACTGTAAAAATTAACAATCCTACTCTAAGAGTCACAATCCTGTGACTCTTTTTATGAATAGCTTCCTATCGTCACTGAACTCGGTCAGCATATGGAAGACTCCAGTGATCAAGCACTTGGTTCCCTTTCTTGTCCTGGTGAGGTGATTGAGACCACTAGACAATGCAGTCACACCTGGGTACGCGTCTGCTCCAGAACTCATCAAACCCTGTACTACTTGCACTTTGAAGAGAAAAAAATGTTTCAGCACTTGGCATTTGCTCGGGACTTGTCACGCCTGCTGCCACTTGTATGAGTCACAGCGCTGCCCCACAAGAGAAAATGCTTCCTTGTGTGATACTTGTCAGGAGTTCTGGAATGAATGAATGATGAGCACCGGGGTACCACTGTATTTCAACTTCCAGTCTCCTGGGCTGAATGTGATAAACTGAGGCATCACTACCCTGTCCTAACAAGTGCAGTCTATGCACAAACTGAAATCCAACAAATCTTAGATCCTTATGAGGAGGGAGATCACAGGGCAAACTGTTGGCCCCCAAGTTGGAGTGAATGCAGAGACTCCCTATTTCCCAGAAGAGAGACTCAGAAGCCAGACTGTGGTGGGAACCTTGGTGGGGTACAGAGGGGTGACCTGCAGCTGAATTGAGGGGGCTCAAAGTGAGCAAGACTGAGAGTTAAAAACTCGGACCCAGTGGTGGTGGGTCCCACCATGCTTGTAAGAATTTCACCTCTGGGAGATGGACCAGGTCCTCATACTGCAGATCAGAGAACCCCCTTCCCCCCACCCCTGTTTCTGAAACACACCATAGCCTCCTGTTCTTCCCAAGGGCTACCCTCAGGAGAAGCTCGTGAACCACAGCCTAATCTGAAGGGGTTTCATCAGAGGCTGACTCACCTGGGGAAGGGAAACCCCCAGTCTGGCCTTGTAGCTATCCGACCTCACCTAACAGATGGGAGAGGCACGGAGAAGCAGTGAGGGTCACAGTCTAGAGACTTAGGCTTGCTAAGTGGCTGACACCTGTTCACAGGGCATAGAACACTGGCCCCCTCCCACCTGTTCCCACGTTACTAAAGGTTTGTGTACGGCGGTGCCTTCTACCGCTACATCGTGTCTGGCAAGAAAGAAAAGGCAGAAATCACAGTCGGAAGAGACAGAGCAAGCATTAAAGCAGGAATTAGACATAGCAAGGAGGTTGGAATTATCTGGCCGGGGAGTTCAGGCAGCTGTGATGAACACACTAGGGGCTCTCCTGGAGAAAGCAGACTGCACACCTGAACAGACAGGGGATGCAAGCAGAGAGATGGAAAGTCTAAGAAAGAACCAAAGAAGAACTGCTACAGGCGAGCTTAAACATCGTCACAGAACTGAAGCGTGTCTGCCATGGGTTCATTAGGAGAGTGGACACCACCGAGGAAAGAATCTGCTCTTGTGACGGTCTCAAAACCTCTAACCATGAAAGCAACCCAAAAGAGAGTCTGAAAAGGTGGAGTAAATGTCTCAGAACAGTGGCACAACCTGGAACGTTGCAACGGAAGTGCAGTGGGAATACCAGAGCAGCCGACTGGGACTTGGTGGGAAAACCAGGGCTGGAGTTCAGCTCCGCTTCCAGTCTTGGCTCAAGTCCTGGCCACTCACAGAGGATGCTCTGGGGCTATATCCTTGAAAATGTCTCCCGTTGACTAACACACACACATCTGCAACCGAATGAACATCGTTCGGATAAAACTTCACAGGGTCCCAAATAACTCTACAAAAGGACAGTTAACAGGTCACCAAACCAGCGGAAATAGGTTTTGTTTATATTCTGAAGCATGGAACTAGAAACCAGTCTGCGTGTTCTCTTAGCTGCATACCAAGGGAAGACAATAAAGTGAAGGAAAGGTTTTGCTTAACATGCTGAGGATTTTCTTGCTAACATTTCCCTGGAATTAAAATAGCAGCTCATTTCCTGTTGCTGGAGATTAAAAAATAAAGTGTCTGTTACTTCTACACCCTGGAAAGCAGTATTTGCACTCCTGTGGAGTAATTCAGTCATTCCCAGGTGTGAATTCTGATTGTGTCAACATTTTAATGGCAGGGAAAATAAAATAAAACTTGCCAAATTTAAGGAATAGTGTAGCTGCTGGTTCCTATTGTATCCAGAAAGACAGTAAAATATTCATATCACTTTTGGCCTTCCGATGGATGAATTACCCCAAAAATATTTTACCTGAACTTTGGGAAACATATGTTATAGAAACATATTATGCAGTTAGGGAATAGGGATGGTAGTGATGAATGTTTCTTCTTATTTCCAAAGTATTGCTTATGCTTGTGTTTGGGAAGGAAGTTTTATTTTCCACGAGAGAGCACTGATGTATGGAAAGCAGTTTTCTGAAAGAGCCATGAATTTCCCACGTCATCTTCCAATGCATGTAGTTCCTCAGCTGATATTTCTCTTAAGGTCACACCCACCTAAATATCTGTAAACACATCTCTCATAGTCCTGCCTCCTGAAGTGTCCTCCGAGCAGAGCCATCTTAAGGGAGAAACAAAATGTTTTCCTAGTGCGAAGCGTCCACGAATCTTGGGTACGTGGCCGTCTTCAAGCCAGTGGGGATCTTGACTCCTGTCCATGGGTTTTCTGTCTGGTGCGTGGGCTGCTAGCCTTGCACGAGGGCTTTTAGGCACCGTGGGCAGGCCTTCTACCTGCCCGACTGGGTAGATAGCATTGATTCCGCTTGTAGTAAGGAAACTGTGGCCTGAAGGTATTAACTGACTTGATCAGTCATAGGACAGGTCCTCAGGGCGGGATCAAGGACCTGGGGATCACTTCCCCAGGGGATCAGAATCAGCTCCTGAAAGTGGACGAAAGGCTGTGTTATGATTGTTTTCCCCATGAACTTGACCTATTTTAGGTGAAGCCATTGGGAAGTTTTTCAAAATAATGCATAGGTAGGGAGAAACCATTAACCCTTCAGTTTAAATATATATAATACACGTGGCTGGTGTGGCTCAGTGGATTGAGTGCTGGCCTGCGAACCAAGTCATTGCAAGTTGGATTCCCAGTCAGGTCACATGCTTGGGTTGCAGGCCAGGTCCCCAGTAGGGGGCGCCCCAGAGACAACCACATGCTGATGTTTCTCTCCCTCTCTTCTCCCTCCCATCTCCCTCCCTTCCTCTCTCTAAAAATAAATGAATAAAACCTTTAAAAATATAAAATAAATATATATAATACACACACACATATACACACATATGTATTTAGATCTCCCAGGAGAAAATCAGAGTCTGAGACAAAAGGGAGACCCACGGATCTTTGGGAGGATAAATGAATTGAATCCTGACAGTTACGGAGTCAGCGATTCAGGCTGCACTGTCCTGGTGACGTCCCCACGTCCCCGGGGAGATAGGGAGCAGATAAACACACAAGGGGTGCTGTGAACTAGTTGGTGCTCATTCACTCCATTGGGGATTCTGAGTATTTTGAGGAGAGATTTAGTGAGGTAAAAATAAAGTGAAAACCATGCATTGAGGGAATGAGATGTGGACAGAACATCAATCATCCAGCAGTCTGTGAACTTGGAGCAGGAGCGTGGATGGGAGGGGCTTTCAGGCCTTGCAATGTTCAGGGACCTAGGCTGATGGGGAACCATCATCCTGCTCAGAGGAGGGAACTGAACACGGCCCGAGGCTGGCCAGCGCCAGGACCAATACCAGGATGGCCAGCGACAGGTGCTCTGGCCCCTGGAAACTTCCATCTGCTACTTTACTAGTTAGCACAGTGGCAACAACCTTTAATGCCAGCAGCCAAACAAAACAGGGTTTACAGCCCCTGACCTAGGGCGATAAAGCCCTGGTCTACTTTGTATGTACAAGGACCTGACCAGGGGGACACACAGGAGGTAAAATCCAGTGCGCACTCAAGTCGCCGAGAACAACTCTGCAGCTCAGGAATGTGTCTGCGAGGCAGAGGAGGGGCCCTTTTCTCACTTACCCAGGGCCCGTGTGGGCCATCACCGCCCTGCGGTCCCCTCCACACCCACAGCCTGCGCGTACCTCTCTTGGGGCCCTTTACACAGAGCCCTGTCAGCTGGGGACACTGTTCCTTGCCAAGTAGTGCCGTGAGCATGATGGTTTGTTGTTCGGTCTCCTACATCTTAGTGTGTCCCTGACTCATTCTACATCCTCCCTCCTTATCTTTGAACTGTTACTGAAGGTTTCATGCCCTCAAGTTCATTTACGTAATTCTCAACAGAGAACTTAAAAAAATATGTGTGTGCATATGGACTTGAAGGACTTTTTTTAATGTTGACCCCAACAAGGTATTGGAAGCACTCCATGAATTAGATGGATCATATAAAATGTATTTGATTTATTCTAAACCCAACACCAGGCTAGGTTGTGGATTTCATTAGGAATGGCTTTTCTGGATTCTTTAAACACTGTGACTACTGTCCATTGGCGTAGAGGGTAAAATCTAAACTCCACGGGAATGTGATTTAATCACGTCATGTGTTTGTCTGGGAGACCCTGGTCTGGAAAAGGAACAGGGAATTTCTTCTCTGTGATAGATTCTGTGTCCACGTCAAGTCCTTCTATTTTGCTTTAAACTTACTAATGTTTTTTGTAAGAGAAGATGTTTCATTTCAAGAAAGAGGTAACTGGGTGTCGGGAAGCTGAAATGACTTTTAGTGAAAGTCACTTATCTCATAGGTGCCAGAGTGAGAAAGTCCCGTGTCCCTGGGAGAGGCTAATGGGCTCCGCTGATACTTTACTTTCACTGGCGATGCTGTCACAATGAGGAAGTGCTTGGTTTACTTGGGAATTTCAGCTAATTGTCTCGATATTTTTTTCTCCGGGATGAAAAATGACCACTTTGAGTGATGGTATTTTTCCTCAATTAAGTGATTTTTTTTTTCCATTTAACTGAAGGAGTTGACATCATTTTTGCATGTTTTTTCAGAGCCAACTTCTAGTTTCCCATTGAAGGCAGGTACATGAAGTAAAATACCGAGACATGCAAATATAGGCTAATGATAGTTTTCATTGTCTGTCTTCAACATGTATATATTCCCTTTAGTGAAAATGATGACCTTTTCCTAGATTTGTTCATGCAGAGTATCTCAGTTTTCATTGTTGAAATCTTTTTTTTTTTTGGTCATTTTATTTATTTATTTCTGGAGAGAGAAGAAGGGAGGGAGGAAAAACATCCATGTGTGATTGTCTCTCAAGCGCCCCCTACTGGGGACCTGGCCCACAACCCAGGCAAGTGCCCTGACTGGGAATTGAACTGGTGGCCCTTTGGCTCGCAGGCCAGCACTCAATCCACTGAATCAAAACAGCTAGATCCTCAGTTTTCGTTGTTTAAAAATGCCTCCCAGCTTCAACCTTTTTTTTCATCTATTGCTATTTCCTTAGGTAAGTTCTTTTTCAAATTGTAATGGGTGATTAAGTCTTACATAATATCTATACTTTCTCATAAGAATTCAATGATTAAATCATGCCCAGAATACATATTTTAAAAAATCAAAGATATTTAGGCATGCCAGATGACAAAACATAACATTCAGTTACATATACATATTTTATATAGGTTTGTAATATACAAAAAGAAAAATAATAGAGAATTTTGATCCCCAGAAATGTAAATGCCAAAGAGATCAAATTTGCAAATTGTTGTCCTCCTAAAATGTTTTGTTTAGAAATTGTTTTATTTTGTTTTTTTACTAGTCATGGACACTTAAAAGTTGGACAATTTCTCACAATATATCCAAATTTAAAAGAGCAATCAGCATTGGCTCTGCGTGGGTATGGGAGCGTGTGGCCATCCATTCGGATAATGCTGTCCAGGTTGTCGGGGGGGCAGGGCAGGGCGCTGTCAACCCTGTACACATGGGGTTGGCTACGTTACCCACCTGTCCTGGGTTAGGATGATGGAAAAGGAAAGGGAGTGGACTATTAAAGACTTCTGAGGAAAGATGGAGGAGCTGACATAATTTAGATCGGAATGTACCAACATGAGAAATTCACCCAGCCAATGAGATTAAAAAACATGAAAGAAATGCAGTGATACAGCCGCCACTCTTGACTTCATACTCTGGATATTATTAAATGAACAGCGTAGATGGAATGTAAAATCTGCTGTAAACTTTCTTCGATGACCCCACAAGCAGTACTGTTTGGAAATCTCATGTAAAGTCAGTTCAGTGAGTAACTTTCAGCACCTGCTTTATGCCTCATATCGCGTTAGGCCCCGCGGAGGCCACAAGTGAAAGGAGAAGACGCACCCATACAGATGCACAGAAGTAAATGAAGTCAACATTCTATAATAAAAACATGACCCAATTAAAAACACACAAAGAATTGACCTCACACCGCATTAAAAAAGGAACTCAAACTAGATTGAAAACCTAAACGTAAGCATACAACTCTTAGAAAAAAAAAACAGGAAAAAATTTCCATGATTTTGAATTTGGTAACGGTTTCTTTGATACGACAGCAAAAGGACAGGCAACAAAGGGAAAAGTTGAAAGGACTCCATAAAATTAAAAACGTGTGCACATCAAAGGACATTGTCAACAAACTTAAAAGGCAGCCCACGAAATGGGAGAATATATTTGCAAACCATATCTGATAAGGGATTAATGTCGTGTGTGTGTGTGTGTGTGTGTACATATATACATATATATGGCAATACACGTTGCTTATCTCTCTCTCTCTCCCCATCCCCCGACTATGGAGAGACAATAGACTTAGGATTCTGCTGGCTTGTTCCATGAGAGCTCTCACATCCTCAGTTGCAGAGGAGGCCGTAAGTTCAGCTCATCTCTCCTGCCTCCCTAAGCCTTTGTGTTTTCTTCTCCCCGTTGAGCCACAGCCACTCTGGGGATTGAGTCCCATTGACCATTGTCTGCTTCTGACTCAACCCACCAAGCCAGCTGATAAGAGTCACGTCTAGCTGTACACATACACGCATTTACCCCAGAGTCTAGTAGGTCCCCTGACTATGGCAGTAGCAAATAAAAGAGCAGGAATTACCCCTAGAGCTGACAGAACACCCAAGAAGTAGCACCCATCTCCCAACCCACACCCGGTCCTTAGATCAAGATCACGTCCACAGGGCAAAGCTGTGGCTCACGTGGGCAGAGAAGTCGCTGAGGTAAACTTGCTAGAAATCTGCCCTCCAGGGAGCTGGCGAAAGCTACTAGGGCACTTTGTTCCAAAATATTCCAAGGGGTGTCAGGAGAAAGCTGCCAGTTGACGGAGGCCTCTGGCCTCCATGCAGAGCGGGAGCCAGGTTGTGGGGAAGCTTGTGGGCACAGGGGAGCCTGGTGCCAGGGCAGGTGCAGCCCAGTGCGGGAGGGTGGCCAGTGAGCACAGCAGCGAGAACACATCAGTGTCTAGTGTTCACGGAAAACTATGTTCACATCCCTTTTCACAGAGCAGGCAAAAAGGATGCTTAGGGCTGGGAAGTGATCAACCAATAACTGTCACACCATATTAACAGAATAAAAAGTATAGGATCATCCCTCAGTTTCCAGTCTTTTTCACCGAAACTCTTGTGTGCTCATTGAAAAACTTTTAGAATGATATACCCCATATATGTATCAGTTTCTTTTAACGATATTGAAATAAAATATTGCCATTTATTTCCTTAGCCGTGCTGTTGAATTCACAGCATTTACAAATCCGTAATGATATTTCTTCCATTTGTTTTGCTACTTCTAGCTGTGAGCTTGGTTTTAAATTAGAGAAAAAAATATGCTGATGTTAGTGTTACAAAATGGTACTTGCGGATCTTATGGCACATTTTTCATAAATAAAAATAAGCATATTTCAGGCATAATTCCAAAACAGACAGATGATTGAATTCGATCATGGGGGAAATCTCCTTTGGCTAGAAAGGAACTAATCACACATTCAAAGAAAACTTTTACATATTTTACATACTTATTTATAAAAAAGCATGGGGCACCCTAAGATGATACAGAAGACGAGATGAGAGCTGTAACACATATGATTTATACAGTATATACAATGGCCCCCAAAATGTATGTCATTTCGGGCAATAATTTTCTGTTTGGGGACACGTTAATGATGGGACAATGCAAAGATTGATTTTTCCTAGCAATAAAAAATTATTTTCACAATAAATCTAATCAGTGTGCTTTGATTACTTTTTATTTAAACACAAAAAATCTTGCCGGGTTACATATTCATGTCCCAGAGTAT